>PVIA01003734.1:0-159192 GCA_004024845.1 Tonatia bakeri
CCCTTTCTTCTCCCTCTAAAATCAATAAATAAAAATATTAAAAAGTTAAAAAATAGGCAGACTTCTAGCCAAGATGGAGCTTTAGGTAGAAACACTTTGCTTCTGGACACAACCAAAAGAAGGATAAAAACCAATTTAAAAATAAAAAAGAACCAGATCTGCCAGAAAATCAAGCTGCATGGAAGTCCAACAACTGAGAAGTTAAACATGCATTCATCCAGACCAATAGAAGGGGCGGAGATGTGCAGCCAGGCAGAGAGGATGTGCAGCCAGGCAGAGAGGATGTGCAGCCAGGCAGAGAGGATGTGCAGCCAGGCAGAGAGGATGTGCAGCCAGGCAGAGAGGATGTGCAGGTGAGGTGGGGGATGGCAGACCAGGTGGTTCCACATTCCCATGTGGATAAGCCAGAAGGAACAACTGGAGAGCAAAACAGACCATGAAACCCAGGGTTTCAGTGTGGGAAACTAGAGACTCAAACTCTGGCTGTAAAACCTGTGGGGGTTGCAATGGTGGGAAAAACTCTCAGTCTCACAGGAGAGTCTGTTGAAGGGACCCATGGGGTTGTAGAACGTACACAAACCCATCCACCTGGGGTCAGCACCTGAAAGGACACAATCTGCTTGTGGAAAGTGAGAGACATGATGGAAAGTGGGGCAAGAGCCAAGCAAGTGGAATTGTTTCCTCTCTGACCCCTTCCTCACATACATCCCCCAACTTCTTTGCCATGGTGAACATCTAAAGTTCCACCTTTTAAAATGAAACAGGTGCATGAAGACAAAGAAATATGGCCCAAATGAAAGAACAGATCAAAACTCCAGAAAAACAACTAAGTGATGAAGAGATAGACAACCTATCAGATGCAGAGTTCAAAACACAGGTCATCAGGATGCTCACAGAAATGGTTGAGTTTGGTTGCAAAATGAAGGAAGGAATGAAGACTATATACAAAGTGAAATGAAAAATACACAGGGAACTAGCAGTGAAAGGAAGGAAACTGGGGTTCAGATCAATGATTTGGAATTAAAGGAAAGAACTCAACATTCAACTGGAACAGAATGAAGAAATAAGAATTTTAAAAAGTGAGAAGAGGCTTAGGAACCTCCAGGACAACTTTAAATCTCCCAACATCCAAATCATAGGGGTACCAGAAAGAGAAGAGGAAGAGCAACAAGTGGAAAAGTTATTTGAACAAATAATAAAGGAGAACTTCTCCAATCTAGTAGAGGAAATAGACTTCCAGGAAGTCCAGGAAGCTCAGAGAGTCCCAAAGAAGTTGGACCCAAGGAGGAACACACCAAGGCACATCATAATTAAAGTTACCAAAAATTAAAGAGAAGGAGAGAATCTTAAAAGCAGTGAGAGAAAAGGAGATAGTTACATACAAAGGAGTGCCCATAAGACTATCAGCTGATTTCTCAAAACAAACTTTGCAGGCAAGAAGGGGCTGGAAAGAGGTATTCTAAGTCATGAAAGGCAAGGACCTACATCCAAGATTACTGTATCTAGCAAAGCTTTCATTTAGAATGGGAGGGTAGATAAAGTGCTTATCAGATAAGGTCAAATTAAAGGAGTTCATTGTCACCAAGACCTTATTAGATGAAATGTTAAAGGATCTTATCTAAGAAATAGAAGAAGATCAAAAACTATGAATAGTAAAATGACAACAAACTCACAACTATCAACAAGTGAACCTCAAACAAACAAACAAACTAACTAACTAACTAACAAAAACTAAACAAAAACTAAGCAAAGAACTAGAACAGGAACAGAATCACAAAAATGGACATCACATGGAGGGTTATCAATGGCGAGTGGGAGGAGGAGAATGTGGGGAGAAGGTACAAAGAAGAACAACTATAAAGGACACATGGGCAAAAACAAGGGGGATGTAGAAACAGGGGAGGGAGGTGGAGATGGCTGGGGTGGTGGGGAGGAGTGGGGGGAAAGGCAGAAAACTGTACTTGAACAACAATGAAAAATTAAATTCAAAAGTATTTAATAAAAACGGTACAGAGAATCAGAAGCATAATTGATAGGCACAAAATAGACAGGGGGAGGATAGGAATCGTGTAGGAAATGGAGAAGCCAAAGGACTTATATGTACGACCCATGAACATGAACTAAGGGGAGGGGATTGCTGGAGGGGGGTGCGGGGTGGAGGGGGGCAAAGAGGAGAAAAAATTGGGACAACTATAATAGCATTATCAATAAAATATACTTTAAAAATATTTTCAAAATTAAAAAATAAAAGTAAATTAAAAGGCAAGATGATTAATTCATTTATTCACAAACAAGTAAAGAGGCTCTTTTGGGTGTCAGGTTTTAGGAGGGGCTTTGGGAATACTGAAAGGATTAAGCCCTGGTGATGTTCTCCTGGAGTTCCAAGTCACGTGAGTGATGGACTCACAGAATGCTAAAGCTGCGGAGACAGAAAAGAAATTCAATTCAGCCCCCTCATTTTACAAAGACGATTTCTACAGTGTTTTTCAAATTACTCAATAGCTGTATAAAAAGAGAACATTTTTCCCATTAGACTCCCACACTCTCTCCACCTTCAATTAATCTACTTCCTGGGAAAAGGAACATTGTATCAGTGATGCTATGAAAATACAGCCAACATAAGCTTACCTTGGAAAGGAAAAAATGTGTGGTCTGCCAAAGCTGCTGGAAGAGTCAATTTCTCTCTGAAATCTTGGCATCATAAATGCCTGGGGGTGGGGGGAGCCCTGTCTGCTTGAAATAGTTAAAAAAATGATCATTAATTAAAATCATCAAACTATGTTTGCAGGATATGGGAAGAATGTGATCACACAGTTGTTTGACTCAAGTATTTCATGGGCCAGAAACTGGTTTTAAAACAGAAACTGGTATCAGATTAAGATAGGATTTTTTAATGGACATTTTAGAAATAAAATGACCATTTGTGCACATTTCAATGTGTTGATGTCAGGCAAAGAGAGGCCAAGTGGTTTGCATCAGGTGAGATGTAAGGAAGTGGCCTGGCAGAGACTGTTTTTCTTGGATAAAACAGGCCTTATTCATAGGGTGTGTGCTCCACCGTAGCAGACAGGCATAAGGTAGCCTAGAATTAAGAGGTTGAAAATATCTACATCTTCAAGTCAGGAAACCAGAAATGCTCACTTATGGAGAACAGTCAATGCCTTAAATATCTTAGTTCCACTCACATGTCACCTGTTTCCTGCAGCTCACAACAACCATAGGTGGGGTTTCAAATATTCGTTTTTGTATTTAGAGGGTCACTGACCTTAAAAGACCTCACATGTGCAAGATATTACACTCTAGAAGTTAACTATATTGTCCATTAATGACGGTTACTATATTAGTATACCATTACACACACATAGACATTATTACATATACATATGTGTACATTATTATATATATATTATATGTACATATTAGAACTACTGAGAGCAATTTTTTTATCCTCACTTGAGGACATGCTCATTGATATCAGAAAGAGAGGAAACAAGGGAGGGAGGGAGGAAGGGAGGGAGAGATGGAGAGAATCATCCATGTGACATACCTGGGGACCGAACCTGAAATTCAGGCATGTGCCCTGACTAGGAACTGAACCTATGAACTTTTAGTCCATGGAACGATACTCCAACCAACTAAGCCACACTGACCAGAGTGCTCCTGGGAGCAATTTTATTAATAAATAAGTCTATTTCTTTTTTTTAAAAGATTTTATTTATTTATTTTTAGAGAGGGAAGGGAGGGATGGAGAGAGAGAGAGAAACATCAATGTGTGGTTGCTGGGGGCCACGGCCTGCAACCTAGGCATGTGCCCTGACTGGGAATCGAACCTGTGATGCTTGGTTTGCAGCCGGTGCTCGTAAATCAGTCTATTTCTTAGTCAGATTTTGGGCATGACTTTCCCATTTTGATTTTATATGAGGGAGGGAAAGAGCTTTCCTTTTTGGGGTTATTTACTAGATAGAGTAGCAATGACACTGCTTCTTCAAGTAGAAAAGTCACAAGTTGCATCTCATCTCAGATTCAAACAGCTTTTAACTTATGTGTTGATCACATGTGATCTGGACTGGAACACAGTGGAATTGAAGTTGGGCATGCTCGCCACAGAAAGAACCAAACACCGGGCCTTTTCTCATTAGGTGAGCGCCCAGGCTCTGGTGATAGATGACAGGAACCACAGCTCAGGGCAGGGATTCTGATGTATCTTTTTTTTCTTTTTTACTATCTTTTTTACTATTACATGTTATGCTATTATAGAAATATGCATTATTTTTAATTTGTTTATAGATACAATTTTCTTAAATTTGGGATATGATCCCAATTTCAGAGTTGAGGGGACAAAGGCCCATCGTGTGTATGAAACTTGCCTGAGTTCTCCCTGCTGGTAGGTGGGAGAGCCAGGGTTAGGAGATAGGTCTGGTTCTAGAGCCTGGATTCTTTCCTCTACCACACATTCTCTTTAATTGTTTTTTTTATTGATTGATTTTAAAGAGAGAAGAAGGGAGAGAGAAAGAGAGAGAAACATTTTGAAACATTGGTTTGTTGTTCCACTTATTTATTCACTGGTCGATTCTTGTCTGTGCCCTGACAGCAGTTGAACGCACAGCCTTGGTGTATGGGGACGACACTTCAATCAACTGGGCTACCCAGCCAGTGGCAACACACACTCTCTTTAAGCCATATTATTCCTCCTCCTTCAAGCCTGCCACCTCAGCATTTAACAGAGTACCCAGCCTATGATGATGACGTAACAATACTTGTGGAATTGAGGTGAACCCAAATGTGGACTTACTCACCATAGTACACGAACAGGCCTTCAAAGGAAGTGGGAAGCAAAGCAGCCACATGACAAAGAGGTGAACATGGGATCTGCATTCCACGTACTGCTTCCCTCACACTTCCCAGGCTGAAGGAGAGGGACTTCAACATGACCCCAAGTAACTTCTGCATAAGTAGGACAAAGAATTCAAAGCAAGGTTTGCCAACTCACTTGAAAGATGGCTAGGAATGAATTTGGTTCCAACAGAGCAGAAATTCAATTTTGGCATCCACTCAGCTCAGAAATAAGGTCAGTTTTTTAAAACTGTGTCCCAAGGAAAGGCTGAGTGTCACAGGTGATTAACTTCAAACCTTCCCAGTGTCCTGAGAGAGCCAACACTGGTTTTAGAATACATTTGTATGAGCATTGATTAGGCTCATTACCAACTTCCTTTTTATATTCACGGAGTTTGCTGCAATGAGCCATACCTCCAGGTTTTCCCAGCTCATCAAAAATCTCATTTCCCTACAGCAATGATCCCTTGTGTTCCTGTAGCATGTCCTTCCTGAGGTAGACAAGCCACCATTCTCTTTGATCTTAAGGAGACAACCAATTACGGATTTTTATACTCAGGATTCTGAAACATGAAGTTTGAGACAGGCTTGCTTTCATCCAGGTCCCTAGGGCATAATCTAATTACCAACAAGGTGTAATGCCAACAGTTTTGCAGAGGACTTGGGGGTAAAGTCTCTGTATCAACCAGAGACATCAGTAATAGTGCATTAACTCATAAGGCAGCATTTATTGAACACCAAAGAGTGTGTGATATGCCACAATGTGGTAACAAAGGAGTGAAGATTCTCCAACTTTGGTGGGGCCAATCTCCCCTCTGGTTGTGGGAAGCCATAAAGATCACCAGGATTTGTCCTGCTCACATTCCAATGAAGACATGGAAATTCTGTCTACCCTTCCACTGGAGGGACAGCAACAAGTTCTCTGAGAGGAACAGAGTTGAGAGGACAGTGGATGTAAAGTATGGAGAAGGAAGGAAAAGAGTAGGTGTGAACCTTCTATAATGGGAGTTCTTGGATGGGAGTCTTAAAGACCAGCCCTGTTGGAAGCCTGACCACAAGACAGGCCTGACCATCCTCCGACAAGTCTTCATAGAGAAGCTGGAAGTGATTTCTCTCTAGTAAAAGTTACATAGCCCTTCATCTGGGTACCTCCCTGTAGAAGAGCTTTGTCTATTCTTACCTTGGCTCCCCATGGAATATTTGACTGGCTTAACACCCTAACCTGTAAGCTTCCTGGATCCTGGCAATCCTTGATATAATAAATGCACAGTGCTTTTGACCTGTCCTAGACTAAGCCTAGGGTTAACTTTTGGGTCACTTTGAATGCTTATGGTTGGAAAAAGTGCCTTCAAGTCTCTATGACTCTGGAGAGACACGCTGAAATGCTAAGTATTATAAAAAAAGAAAGAAAGAAAGAAAGAAAGAAAGAAAGAAAGAAAGAAAGAAAGAAAGAAAGAAAGAAAGAAAGACGCTGATCATTCTGTTGAGTACAGTTGTCACTCAATTATTCATTCAACCAGTATTTATTGAGTGCCTACCGTATTCTCTGGTTCTGTCCTCAGTGCTGGTGATAAAACAGTGAGAAAACAACAGAACCCCCTTTTCTTCCCCACAAAACAACTAACCCTTCAAAAAAATCCCCAAACTCATGGAGAGACAAGAAATTAGCACTAGAGACTACAATATGCTAGATAATGTTATGCTCTATGGAGAAAATAAGGCATGGAGGAGGGATAAGGAATTTGTGTGAGAGGTGGGGCTGCAATTTTAGAAAGGCAAGCCAGGAAAGAATTTCTGGGCAGGCAACATTTGAGTCAAGACCAGAAAGAGGTGAGGGAGTGAGTCCTGAAATCCATGCAAGGAAGGCCATCCTGGACAAATAAAAATGCAAATGCAATGTTCTGAAGCTGGAGTTTTATGGAATATTCCAAGAACACTGAAGAGGCCAGAGTGGCTTACTTGAATGAGCCAGGGGCAGGCTAGTAGGAAATAGGGCCAGAGAGGGAACAGGGAAAGGGGGTGAACAGGATGGAGGCAGGACAGAGTGGGAGGACTTCTAGGCCTTTGAAAAATGTTGATATTTGTTCTGAGGGAGATGAGAGTCAATGACATCTGTTATACAGAAATTTTTCATTTAATAATTTTTTTGTGGAAGATATAAAGAATACAATGGTATGACTGTCTACAAATGAAATTAACGAATGCTCGCTTATATAGAAGTACATTTCTATGAATAGGCTGTTGAAATTGTGGTATTTATCTGCTGTATGTTTGAATCTTGACTTTCTTTCTGCCCCGGTATACCTACATCTCAGTCCCTGACTTGGTTTATTTACACTCTGTTCCAAGGCCATCTTCAGAGAGGCCTTCTGTGACTATGCTTTCTGAAATGGCACCTCCAGTCACTCTCTAGTCCCCAGCCTGTTTTATTTGTTTTAAAGCACTTAGCATTACCATCGTTATAGGACAGGTGGACACCAACGGGAGGGTTCGCCTTCTATTTTAACAGCATTACTCTAGCTACTATGTTGAGAACATATTGAAAGGAGGTAAGAGAAGAAACAGAAAGACTACTTATCGGTAGAATGTTGTTTCTCAATATCATATTTGACAGTTCCCTTAGAAGAGCTCGTATACATATTAATATCATTTATCCATTTAAAGAGACGCACTAGGAGTTTACGCACATTCTCTATTCTTAAACGATTCTGATAAATGTAATGTCTGACAATTGTCCCCTGAATTTTTTGTCTAAATTACACAGAAACAAGATAAAGCTAACCAGGAAACATTCCCTTAAACTAAGAAATATCAGTATGCCAAGAATCAAAAAATTTATTATAGTTATCCTGGAAGTTCATAAAATTAAGCTGCCACCTTCTACAATGATGTATATGATACAAATAGACTTTATAAAAAGGATTAAAGAAGACAGAATTATTTATTTGTTTGTTTGTTTATTTTATTTTTACTTTTTAATCTTTTTACTGTTGTTCAAGTACAGTTGTCTCCATTTCCCCCCACTACTGGGTCCTACCCACCTTTGGTTTTGTCCGTGTGTGCTTTATAGAGTCGCTTTTTCTGCATCACTGATTTATTCTGTCTCTAGGGCATCTGACACTTTAAGGCCCAGGGACAGCCCCTGTGGCTGGTCTTCCCATTGCTAAGTAAGAAAAAAAGAAAAATTTGCCTTGCCAGAGGCTTCAGCTCTGCAGGATCTAGAATGAAATTGTACTTCTGACCTGGTAACTACATTAAAGGGACAAAAATATATACACGCCCTCCCAATGTGCCACATGGACTCATCCCAGGGGTGAAGGATGCATGTGGCTCTTGTGTTCCTGACATTCAATTCAAGCAAACCTTATTTCTTTTTCTTAATGATTTCTTGAGATATTAGAATAATATTTTTTAATGGATATACTCACTTTTAAATAAAAAGTCACTAAGTTACCACACTTGCTTTCTTCAGAAAGCAGTCTGTCTAGCCATGTAGACATTGCTTATTTTCCAGATGGCTGTGAAATAAACTGAATTTTGTTCTTCCTTCAAATTGATTAACTGTTCTAGGTTTCAAAGATGGGGAACTTCTTGGTACTTTACATGAAAAAATTGAAGGTTGGTTGAAGTTTACAGAGAAGGAATTGTTAAGTGGAAGGAAATAAGGAAGGAAGGAAAAAAACTTGGTTTGCCTTGTACTCCTTTGGAACCAAAGTTAATGTGATCTTAATGTCTTCGGGTACTCATTTTCCTGCACGCAGATTCCTACCCCCCTCTTCTTTCCCAAGTTGAAAAACATGGCAATGATTCCGCTGAAAAATCATATATACCATGTCTCCGATTTAAAAGTGAGATTGTGACTGTGTTTTTCAGTCCCTGATGTTGCTGTCAGAGGCAGTCAGCTCACTTGATTCTGTCAGCTAGACTGCATTTGAGATTTTGGGTACAGAACTGCCCTGATGCCATTCACTGCATCTGAAGGTGGGGGCATGACTCCAGAAATAGTGTCTGCACCAAAAAAACGAAGCATTTGCATGGCTTCTGATGCTTGAGTAAAGTAACCCAATAATTAATGTTGTCTTCCATTCAGTAAGTCTTCTCAAGAGGAGATGCAAAAAGACCTAGTTTGAAAATGTGTGTGTGTGTGTATTTTAATTCAAATGTCAGGCAAGTAATCAACATGAATTTTATAATCACAGACTTACTGTGGTAGAAATTCAGAAATCTCAGAATTTTAAAACATTGTGCTTAAATTGTTACTAAGGTCTCTTAAAAGCCTCCGATCTGTTATTAATCTTTTCCTCCTCCCATTCAACGATTAAGAAACATTTGGATAAAAGTAATTTCTTTCATTTTCTTGTCACCTTTTGTATTTTTTCCAAGTTACTGTCTTATAGATAATTTATTTATTTTGGTCATTGCACTGCCCGAACACCACAAGGCTTATGTTTACGCACTTCAGTCTCCGGGACTCCGCCAGAGTGTTCATTGCCCTCAGACTCAACATTCTTCCCTTCCATACTGATGCGTCTCTGGAGGCTTTCCACAAGATTCTTGGAACCAGTGCACTTTCTTGCAATTTTATCTTGGAATGATTTAGGATGTAAGAAGAATCATTAAAAAGGCAAAAAAGAGAGCTATCCATCTATGGTCTGATGGAAATAACTGTTTTATTGACTGATAGAAACTTGTTATTGAGGCAGTTGAAAGATGCCACAATGAACTGAGTTACCACAGCCTTCTAGTCTGAGTGACATTTTTCCCTTAGGCTCTATAATTTGCTTATCCCTCTCTTTGGTATCTTAAGTTGCCTTCTGCCCCGTATCATCTGCCTTTTAATGGTTGCTTGCTGTTATTAGAAATTTTCAGTATTATTTGTAGTTAAGCCTAAATTTCAACATCTGGACAAGTCAAAATTGAGACAAAGTGGAATTTCTGGACTGTCATTAGTTCTAAGCTGTAGCTACTGCAGAGACTGGGGAACTGCTGGGATGCTAGGTCGTTCCTCCCGCTTTGCCCTTCGCTCTGCGAACCAGACAGCAGGAGGCAGCCACTTGTACAGGGAAGGGCCTTGTTTTATATGCTCTTGTCCTTCCTCTGAACTCAAGCTGCCCCTGGCTACACAGCCACAGTAGAGGGAGCTGTAAATATCCCTGGATCTTTTGGAATGGAAAAGAGTGGTTTCCAGGCTGAGTCTCCAGCCTCTACTCAGTATTTGTTTCCCAGTATAAAAGCTCCACTCCAGCTTTGACTGTTCAGAACTTTATTGGTTGATGACTCTACGAACACTTCTGCATGGCAATGCAGAAGAGGCTCAATCAGCTCTTCAGATTTTCTGCTGTTGTCATCTGGCCAAGGAGAGCTGTGACTTCCACAGAGATTTTGACACATCACTCCTTTCCTCACTTCCTTTTGCACATCTTCCCGGTGCCTTCTGCTCACAGGCCACCCACAACCCCTTGGGAAGTTCGTCATAGCTATTGATTGCTTTGTCTGCATGTTATACTTCCTTATCCTTCATCAGGTTTGGCACTCATTTTCTTTGGGTAACTGTTCCCTTTTTGCAGTGTTTTCCTGGTGAGCTCCATTACTTCCATATGCAGTGGTTGTATGACCCAAGTGAGACCCTTAGGGCCTTATTTGCATTCATAAAACGGACATGAAAAAGAAGTCTGCTTTGGGTTTGGGCCTGAAGTTAGGACTCCCTAAGACCTCTTCTCTGCTATGTGAAGCAAGCCTGTCTAGGATGAAACCAAGGAGAAATGCAAGGATGAGCGATGGATGGTGGAGGGAGAAAGAATGAGTGTCAGGGAGTGCCCCCTTTCCTGAAGACCAGTTCCTGCAACTCACTTTTCAGTCACATGAATTGCCCCAGTATCCCTCCCAAACAAGTAAGCCAATATATGTCATTTTTATTTCCCCATTAAACTAGTTTGAGTTGGGTGTCTGTCGCTTGTGACCTAAAGAGTCCTGGCTAAAATAGTCATCCCTTACTGAGCTGCCCCATCCCTGCCTGTCCTTTCTGAGACAGAAGAGTCCAGTTTTCAGGTAATTTTGTATTACTCTCTTCCAGCCCTGACTGGTAAGCTCAGTTGGTTAGAGTGTTGTTCCAATGTGCCAAAGAATGCATAAATAAGTGGAAAAACAAATTGATGTTTCTCTCTCTCTCTCTCTCAAATCAATAAATAAAAAATTATGTTATTCTTTTCTAGACCTTCCATAATTGACCCTTTCTTTTCTGGTGCCGTTTCTCAGCCTCTCCTCCCGCTTTTCCAAAGGGACAGCTAAGATAATTGGTGTCAATGCCTCAACAGCCTTGTCTTTTCTGAAAACATGTTTAAATACTCCTAGGGGCATATTTGTATATTTAATGTGATGCTTTACAGCCCCCAAAAGGACACACCCTGTATCTATGTAATGCAGTCTTATACAAAGGAGCTTTATGACTCCATTTCACCTGGAGATGCCCCGGCACTCTCATCATGGAACCTCTCCACTCTTTACAGTGAGTTGGAGGATATTTATTTTTCTAAGCAGCTGGTACTTGTTTCCTTATAGGGTGAGATCTGTCACTGTTCAGAAGATGTTTGGTTAAAGCCACTCCCTAAGAGCAGATGAGCTTCCAGGATCTGCATAAAGGAGAACTGTTCTGCAGAGAGCGAGGGGAAAGTGTGCCTCTTGCTCCAGGGCAGGAGAGGTAGGGAGGACGGGTGGTGAGTGTGCGAAGGAACGGCCTGTGAAATAATAAATGATCAGTTCATGATGTGGTCCCACTAGTAGTTTCTGGAGTCACTGGTTGGTTGGGCAAGAACGTCATTTGTGTGGAAACTGCTGAAGGGCTAGACATTGTGTGACCTGGCAGCACACATGGGTGAATGGTGGTACAATCAATCCAGGGGATCTGTAGAAATAGTACTTAGTTTTTGCATATGCATGCAGATTTATGATTTAGGGCAAGTTACTAACAAAATACTTGACAACAAAGAGAAACCCCTGACATCTTTGTTACTATTACTTTTTTAAAAAGATACTTTGTTAAACATTCCTTCAATTATCTTCTAAAGGAGTCTGTGTCCCTGATAGCTTGAATTTGTGCCCAGGAGCATGCTGTCTAAAACAGTAACTATATGCGTTGGTGTGTGAAAGCAGGTTGCTAGGCCCAATCTTGTCAGCAGAGGAAAATACAGTATTTATGTGACCAATAAATTCTTCGTGGGACCCAGAAATCTAAGGCAAGAGAAGTCATTTAGTTCTTCCCAGAACGGTACCCAGTCAGGAAATCTTGATGAGGGAAGATACCTAACATATTTCATACTCCTGTTTTAGAGGGCTCCATGTGCCCATTAGCTCTTAAGTTTCTGTCATTAAAAGGAAAACTAAGGAAAGGCTGTACCAGAGGCACATGAAGAGGCAATGTCTTTGTCCCAGCAAATCTCCTACCAGCTGAGGGAGGGAGAGGCTGAGTTCTTGAAACCAGAAAAGCAGGTGTTTGCTCTGCCTGTCACTGTCAGAACCAATTAGTAGAGACAAGGATTGAATCCTTATGGCACTTTATTTAGATTCCAGCAGTCTGAGAAGAGGGGCAGTTTATGCACCCTCAAAAACCATCTTAAATTTCATCTTGATAGGGGAACTGAAGAGTTAAATATCTTAGCTGTAGTTAATAGGTTTAAGTGATTAAAGCTGTAACTCAAGGGATAAAGATTTTAGCCTTAGTGACTTAGTGATAGGCTTAAGTGACTACAGCAGTGGAAAGCTGTTATTCCAGGAACTGGAGTGCAGCGCCTATGTGACTCCAGGAGGTCCACAAGCGATTCAACCTTTGTGCCCCAAGGGGTCTGCAAGTGCTTGAGATAGTACCTGAGCTATTATTGAGTTCCAGGGAGGGAACACTCATGATGCAGATAAAAAAATTGTTGATAAACAGATAAAGAAGTACTAGGAAAATTGCTGCTGGACTGCAACTCTTATCCAATTAAATTTTCTTCCAAACTACTTCTTACCCTTCTATCCAATTAACCTTTTTCCAAACCGCTTACCTACCCTTTTTCCTCATAAAAAGACCAGCTTGAAATGAAATGTTAAGATGGTTTTGGAGGGCATATACCTGCTGTCTTCTCAGCTCACTGGCTATCTGAATAAAGCACCCATAAAGATCCAATCCCTGTCTCTACTGATTGGTTCTGGTGGTGACAGGCAGCAGGAACACCGACTTTTCCAGTTTCAATCTCAAGCAGACTTTTTTTAGGCAAGGGATTTGGAAAAAGGTTAATCAGATAAGAGTTCCAGTCCAGGGGCAATTTTCTTAGTATTTCTTTATCTGCTGATTAACAATTCTTTATCTGAGTCACAGACTTCCCTCCCTGGAGCATCACTGCTCAGATACCACATCCAGACCCCTTGGGGCACAAATGTTAAATTGCTCCTCCTGTGCTCCTCCTGGAGTCAAGTGGTCATGCTTTCCAGTTCCTGGAATAACAGCATTCCACGTTCATTAATCACTTAAGCCTACTAACTATAACTGGAGCTAAAATCTTTAACTCTTGAGTTCTTTTGTCAATCTGGCTTGTTACCATAGCTCCATAGAATATGGGCCTTTGCTCCCCAATTTCCACAGAGCTGGATGATGAGCAGACAGACGTCTGAGAACAGAGTCAAATGAGTGCAAAGAAAGGACTAAGGATTTCTCTTGGGACATGAGAAAAAAGGACCAGGGCAAAATGATTTAGGACCATAAAAATTTACTAAGAATGAGTGAATAAATGACCAAATATTTATTCCTATTCTTGAACCTTGATCAACAGACTTAGTATAGTTTAGTAATACTCAGTGGAGTTAGCTCTTTTTACATACAGTTCTATCTTTGTTTTATTTATGCCTAAATTTCCAACTTAAGCAAACTGTGTCCATGGGAAAAGAGTCCTCTTTCTCCAGGAGCTTAACCAGACTGTGACTGCTTTCCTGGTGTTAAGGGACCTTCAGTATAAGCAACATAGCTCAAGAGAAAATACCCTTTCTAGCATTAAGTTACCACCTAAAAATATGATAATGATGGCATGTTATATTCCCCCTTGTAGATACCTTTCCTCTTTTCCTGTTATTCTAGCAAATTCTTTTGATTCAGGTGGGTAGCTGGAATCCAGAGGAATAGTAGTGACTTTAATTTCTAGCTGGAATCCAGAGGAATAGTAGTGACTTTAATTTCTGTGCATGAGGAAGAACATGCACAAGTGGTCATGTCCCAGTGCCATGAAATCAATGGGGACAGAGCCCCCAGGCGACAGCTGGACACCTACTGCCAATGTGTTCTAGGGAGAGCTGGCCTCTGGCCTCCTCTGCAGTGGCCGATGGAAATGAGTCTGCTCTGAAGAACAATTACTTCCTAATTTTGAGGGCGAGGCAGGTTTATTGCCAAGTGAATGTGGGAATTTTATTAAAGAGTAAAGTATTAAATATGGAATAGAAAGGGCATAAACGAGCTTAAATAACCACTTAAAAGGGCATAAATAAGGGTATCAGATAGCCGTGAGCTTAAATTTAGGCTTCATCACTTACTAGCAGGCTTATTTATAATTCATCATAAAGGAGACACAAAATTGTTATTGAATAAAATTCTTAAAAATTCACTCTTCTGTTAGTTTTCAGAATCTTGTAGCTCTTCCTGTATACCCCAATCCATTAAAATATTTTCACCCTCTGAACCAGTTTTGCATTGAGCATCTACACAAGCTGTTTGATTATTAGTATATATTAGTTAGGATTCTCTAGCAAAATGGAACCAATGGGATATACGTATAAAAATTAGATCTATTGGGAAGAATTGGCCCATGCAGTTATGGAGGCTGAGAAGTCTCACACTCTGTGGTCTTGAAGCCCGAGACCCAGGGAAGCTGGTGGTGCAATTCAGCTTGGGTTTGGAGGTCTGAACACGAAAAGAACCAAGGGCAAGAGAAGATTGATTTTCAGCTCAAACAATCGGGCTGGAAAAGCCAAATTCTTTCTTTCTCTGCTGTTCTGTTCTATTCAAGACCTGAACAGATTAGGTGGTGCCCATTCACACTGGGGAGGGCAAGCCAACTTACCGAGTCCACGACTCAGATACTAATTTGATCTGAAAATAGCCTCACAGACACAGAGAAATAATGCTCAACCAAAAATCAAGTCATCCCATGATCCAATCAAGTTGACCATAATTAACCATCACATAAGAGATGCTGTTACATACTGTTGTATGTATAAATATATTTATCATATCTAATATTTTATTCTCTTTCCATGATTAGAAAACAAGCTCCATAATGGCAAAAAGAGAGGACTATGCCTTATGCCTCTTTGTATCCTCTTCAGCGAAGAAACGTCCTTCGCTGTAAGGACTGTCGACCTATTCACCTACTCTCCCTCTAACCCTTAGCAACCACTGATCTTTCTGCTGTGTGCATAGTTTTGTGTTTTCCAGAATGTCATATAGGTGGAATCAAATAGTATGTAGCTTTTTCATATTGGCTTCTTTCACTTCATAGTATGTATTTATGGTTCCTCTATGTCTCTTTATAGCTTGATAGTTCATTTGTTTTTAGTGCTAAACAATATTTCATTGTCTGGGTGTATCATTGTTTATTATCCATTCACCTACTGAAGGACATCTTGGTTGCTTCCAAGCTTTGATAATTATAAATAAAGCTGCTACAAACATTTGTGTGCAGGATTTTGTGTGAACATGACTTTTCAACTCCTTTGGGTAACTTACCAAGTGGTAAAATTATTGAAACATATAACAGGAGTACTTGTTTTTATAATAAACTGCCAAACTGTTTCCCAAAGGGACTGTACCATCTTTCATTTCCACCAGTAACGAATGAAAGTCCCTGTTGCCCACGTCTTCACCAGCATTTGAATTATCAGCACGCTGGCCCTGGCTGGTGTGGCTCAGCAGACTGAGTGCTGGCTTGTGAACCAAAGGGTTTCACGTTCGATTCCCAGTCAGGGCACATGCCTGAGTTACAGACTAGGACACCAGTAGGGAGCATGTGAGAGGCAAGCACACATTGATGTTTTTTTTTTCTCTTTTTCTCCCTCTCTTCCCCTCTCAAAAATAAATAAATAAAATCCAAAAAAAAAAAAAGAATTACTAGCACTCTGGATTTTGGCTATTCTAGTAGGTGTGTACTGGTATCTCACTGTTTTAATTGACATTTTATTGATAACATATGATGGGGAACACCTTCTCCTATGCTTATTTTCCATCTGTATATATTCATTGGTGAAAAATGTAGGAAAGTTTTTCATTGCAAATACAGTGCCTTCTATATAGGGCTATTTGGATAATATAGTTCTTCTTGAGTGAGCTTTAGCAGTTTGTATCTTCCAAGAAATTTGTCCATTTTATCAGAATGGAAACATTTATTGTCATCAAGTTGCATTCTCTTTATTATCCTTTTAAAATCTGTAGAATCTGTCACTATATCCCCTCATATTAATAATTTACCTCTTCTCTTTTTGTTCATCATTAAGCTTGAAGTTTATTAATTTTATTGAACTTTCCAAAGAGCTACTTTTTGACTCATTGATTTTTTCCACTGTTCTCCTGTTTCTGTGTCATTGATTTCAGTCTTAGCTTTTTTTATCTTTTTTCATTTTTTTAAATGAAATTGGAAATAATGTATTTTGTTTGTTTTTAGAGATTTTATTTATTTATTTTTATTTTTTATTTATTATCTTTTTAGGATTAGTGGGTTTTTTTTTTTAGATTTTATTTATTTATTTATAGAGAGAGGGAAAAGGAGGGAAAAAGTGAGAGAGAGAAATATCAATATGTGGTTGCCACTCAGGTACCCCCAACTGAGACCTGGCCTGCAACCCAAGCATGTGCCCTGGCTGGGAATTGACCCAACAACCCTTTGGTTTGTAGGCTGGCACTCAATCCACTAAGCCACACCAGCCAGGGTTATTTATTTCTTTTTAGAAAAGGGAAGGGAGGGAGAGGAAAGGGAGAGAAACATCAATACATGGTTGCTTCTCATGCACCCCTCACCTCCCACTGGGGATCGGGCCTGCAACCCAGGTATGTGCCCTGGCTAGGAATTGAACCGGCAACCCCTTGGCTTGCAGGCCAGTACTCAATCTACTGAGCCACACTGTATTATTTCCTTTCTTCTCCTTCTCTGAGGAGTTGAAATGCGGAAATTTAGAAATGGTAAATATGTGAGTAAATATAACTATTTGTTCTCATTTTAAAATTTCTTTAAAAGAGACAGTTTAAAACAAAATAATAATACTATATAGCTTATAACACATGAGAGGTGTATATAACTATTATAAGGCAAAAATGTATATTGTAAATGTATGATGATATACAATTTATAACATATATATAACATTTATTATATATATTATAATTTGTAAAACAATATACATTGTACATTTTATAATAACAGTATATAATCTGTAGTATATATAGAAGTCAATTGTATAATGATCTATATTGGAGACATGCAAATGCCTGAAGTTTGGGAAAAATTGGATAGTTGAAGATGACTTGAAACATTAAATTAACTTTGATATAAAGAAACAGAACTGATATTCATATATTCACACATATGCTGGCAGATATTAACTGATGGACATACAATAAGGTTAGGTTGACTTGACTCAAAGGAATTTACTGAGTGAATGCCACTTCTTTGCCTTGTAATCTCTGCAGTCCTTGTACTACTCTCAATAAACCCTTTACACTTTGATCTGATCAGTCTCTGCTGCTCTCTTACTATTTCTTTGTTATTTGAAACCTTATTTCTTCTGTCCTTTTTTTTTAAGGATTTCATTTATTTTTAGAGAGAGGGGAAAGGAGGGAGAAAGAGAGGAAGAGGAACATCAGTGTGTGATAGAAACATCCATCGTTTGACTCTCGGTTCGAAGGCCCACACTCAGTCCACTGAGCCACACCAGCCAGGGCTCTTCTTTGTGACAACCCCCTCAAGTGGTTGCTGTTTCCTTCTTGTTTTAACTTAAACCTCTCAATCCGGAAAAAGGTTCTTATTTTTGTTATTTGCACTCAGTGCTATTTCCAGATTACTGTTGCAGTAACTCCTACCTGCGTGCTCTATAATCTTCTTTCCCTTGAAATACAGGATGTCAGGTCATCACCTTATTTCCAACTTTGTCATGGTCGCCTTCCAACTCCTAAATAAAGCCTCCACATTCCTGAAGAAGCTGAAGTCCATGTATTGACCATAGTCTCCTTCTCGAAAATTCTTCACGCCCTTGGGATCCATGAGCCTGGACTTTCCTGTTTCTCATCCATGTGGCTCTTATTCCTCCAACCCTTTAAAGGCAGGCACTTTTCAAGGTTCTTGTCTCAGCCCTTTGCTCGGCTGTCTCTACCTTCTTTCCCTGATGACCTTCACATTTTCAATGAATACCACTTTTTTCAAGTCTGTGCTTAAGGAAGATTAATTTGGGAGTGTTTGCAGGAAGTTACCAAAGTTTATGGCACCCTTGTGATTCCTTTGAACTAAATTGACTACAGAATAATCCTTATAAAACAGCCTTAAACAACTCTCTAATGACATTCTTTAGCTTTATCACTACCTACATAATATAGACAAGTGCCTTTTGGAGGTTCAAGCTGAAGGAGAAATTCAATAGGGCTAACACTGGACTAATTTCTTCCCATTGAATCTTTCATCTTCCAATTCGACAAATCAGAGAGCTTTGTGCCAATAGGCTAAGTGTGAAAGATTTTTCCAAATGAGATTCTTAAAGTTGTTGGCATCATCATCATCATCACCACCACCATTGTTATCACCACCATCAATCTGACAGCCTCCTCCATGGTTCCGGCTTTAGTAAAGGGGACACCCAGACTTCAAAGGATCAATCAAAGGTGTGAAATCTTGTCTTATGTTGTACAGGTGATTCTGTAAAGAAGTCACAGTGTATTTGAGTTTTTATTTGTCCCCACCCCCACCCCACCCCCCACCCACACTACCTATATGGCATGCTCCGTTCCTGGTTATGGGACCTAAGTGCCACACATAGAAAAGAATGAGGATGCCCCTCAGTGGCAGCCTTTCCAAACTGCTCTCAGACATTCTCTGTTTCCCCCTTAGTGCTTTATTGGTGTGCTTGGATTGATCGGCAAAATTTTGGCAGCAACAAGGGGTCAGATTGCAAATGTCACTTATACCATTTACCAGTGTGGAAGCTTAAAGCAAGCCATTTCAAACCCTCAGTTTCTTCCTCTGTAGAAGGAGGATAAATTCTATTCATTTTTGCACAAATTGTGAGAATTTGATATTATGAATATAAATCCCCTAACGGGGAGTATTTAGGATATAAAATATGATAGATTGTTCCTACTACAGCAGCAGGTGAACTGAGGGCAAGTTTTAAAGTATACCAAGACCAGGCTGGACCACATGCATGTGAATCCTGGGTCTCTCTCCTCTGAGTGTGTTATTTAACCTTTCTGCTTTAATTTTCTCACCTTTAAAATAGAGAAAATAATGTATCAATCTTTCTGGCAGGTGTGATGACAAGCTTGAGCTCATATGAATAAAACTTGAATAGCCAGGTTTTTTATTTCAGTCTGGGAATTACTGTTTTCTCCCCTCTGCTTTTCTTTTCTTGGTTGCTGTCACACTGTTTCTGGGATGCTGATTGAAACCTCCACTTGAGAAAGGCACCGAAGAATCTATTCACATTGAGGTTCTGAGGAAAGGATAAATGTGGCACATGAGAGGAATAAAGAAAAGTCTGGTGGTCTTAGAGTAAAAGGGGTGAGGAAGAAGTGATGGGAGAAGAAGCTAGAAAGAGGGGTAGGAACTGAAAGAGAACGGAAAGGATTCAATCAAAGTGATGATTGTCTTTTCTTTTTGGTTGATTTTAGGGAGAGAGAGAGAGAGAGAAAGAGAGAGAGGGAGGGAAGGAGAGAGGGAGAGAGAGAGACTGATTTGTTGTTCCTCTTATTTATGCATTCACTGGTTGATTCTTGTATGTGCCCTGACTGGAAATTGAACCTGCAACCTTGGCATATGGGGACCATGCTCTAATCCACTGAGCTACCTGGCCAGGGTCAGTAATTAGTCTTAATGGTAGCACTTTTACACTACTGTGTTGGTAAAGGAGATCCAGAAGTAGGATGCATGCCCAAGTGAGCCTGCATTAAAGTTCCAGAGCAGGGTTTCTGAGCACAGTGTGAGATAACAGGGCTAAGTGCTCAGTATCTGACATCAGCAGTAGTCATGCTGGTGCTGCGGATGGAGCTGTGTTCTGGAAGTCAGAAGACCTTGGTTCTGCTCACTGCTTAGCCGTCAACCAGATACATGACCTTTGCCAGTCTGGGCTTCAGTTACCTTATCTGTGAGCTGAGACGAGAGAACTTTTCAACACTTCTAATTGCTGCACAATTCTACAGTAGAAATTACTTATGGCTAAATTGGTATAGGAGATCTTTCTGGAAAATAAAGAATGTGAATTCAGTGTCCAGTTTTAGAATTCAATTATGTAGTTATTTTTAGGACATACGTTCAAAAAAGAGTTATTCACAACATACTAGTTTCCTAGAGCTGCTTTAACAAATTACCACAAACTTTGTGGCTTATAATGAGAGAATTTTTTTCTGTTCAGTTCAGGAGGCCAGAAGTTTAAAATCAAGGCATTAGCAGGCTGTGTTTCTTCCCAAAGCTCTAAGATAGAATACTTTCTTGTCTCTTGGCATTCATTCCTTGACTTGTGGTAGTGTAAGGCCAATATCTGCCTGTTGTCACATGGCTTTCTCCTCTTACCTGTGTCCTCCCTTCTGCCTCTTATAAGCACACTTGCCATTGGATTTAGGACCCCAAATATATAACCCAGTGTGATGTCACATCAAGGTCTCTAACTTAATTATATCAGCAAAGATTTCTTTTCCACATAAACTCACATTCACAGGTCGAGGGATTGGGACATTAACACATCTTTTTATTTTTTATTTTTTTGCAGGGGGCAGATGGCACCATTTAATCCATGCTACACATGGCTAATGGTGAATATCCCAGCTTTCTTACATAGATCAAATATGCTAATATTTAAAAAGTAAGAACTTTGATTTGAAATGTAATGTCACCTAGGTGGAGTACTTGAAATTTGGAAGTAATAATGAATGATGCACTACTTACTGGCAGAGTGAGCAAGGGTCTGGGGTGCTCACTGTGTGGGACATTTTCTCATAAAGAAGATCTGACCCATGTTTTATGACAACTTTTCAAAGTCCTACATAACACATATATGTCCCCAAGGACATTGGTGTAGGTGAAAATCTGGTTATAGTGATTGGGTTTAGAACATATCTCTGTTTTACAAACAACAAGGCGTTGATATCATCTGTGAATTTCATTGTAGAATAGGGGAAAAGGCAATACAAAATATTTATTATAAAAAAGGAGTTGTAGGGTCTGCTAGTGTGAAAACTCGCATGTAAAAAGAGACCCTGACGTGTGTTTTCTGCACTCCTGTTTTGAGTGAATTTTCTGTTTTGTCAGCATTTCCTGCAGTCATTCCAACTGTCAGCCTCTCCCTGAGTGATGCATTCTCAGATCTGCAGCAGCTCACAGAAGTGCCTTGGAGAGGCATCTGGAGCTCCTGGGATGGGAACCAGACTATTATGTACTGAGACCTGTTTTCCACAGTCCTGTTAGGCAGCAGTGGATCTGGTGACCAGCCTCTCTGAAACTTAATTTTCCTATCTTTCAAACAGGAATGTCACACATCAAATCACTGTTATTTACAAATTAATTTAAATCCCCAAATAAACAAATCATAAGACTATCCCTGAACATTAATTGGATACTGAGAAGTAGGAACCCTCTGAACAGGAGTAAGGCTCAGCAAGATTGATGTCTGCCTCCCAGTGCAGGTGTTTGGAGAGAAGAAAAGGGGGTAAAGTAATAATTCACACTTTAAAATCAAACTCCCCAGTGGTACTCCTATAATTAACTCTGACCCATGTTTTGTTATCTGTTCTGTTCTCAGCTGGAGTGTCAAAACAATACCTTTGGGAAGGACTGGAAGAGGAGAGCAAGGGAACCAGGCCTGAAAACTGCAGCTCCTGGTGTGGGGGGGCCTTCAGGTGGAATCCCTGGCTGGCCTACAAGACTGCAGAATCTGGCCTAGGGCCACATCACCCCATTCACTCCCCTCTGTTCAGAATGTCTTAGTCCTGGTCCTTGGAATGCCAACTATGCTTTACTGCCTCTGCCTGTCCTTGGAACACTTTCCCCAGATATTCTGGTGCCTTGTATTTCATGTGCCTTTCTTTTCTGTCTTCCTCATATAAAATAGTAACCCCAACCAATCGTATTCTTTTATCCTACTTTATTTTTTATTATAACACCTGCCATCATATCTCATGTTGATTTGCTAATTTGTCTGTTGCCTCTGTCTCCCACTGTAACATAAGGCCCCAAGGGCAGGGACACTGCCTAGTTCATTGCATTATGCTCTGTACTTAGAATGAAAACTGGCATATTATGAGCTCCCTGTAAATATTTGTTAACTTTTGCATTTCACTCTTCCTTAATTGTATATATATTTTTAATCAAATCTAGAGCTCCAGGTTAGTACTTATTTGTGAATTTCTTCTGCATATGTTCTTTATGATTTAACCAGTGCATTTCTCTGGGGCCAAGAGCTTTGCCTTCTATTTTTGTTTTACTTTCTGAATTTCCCTTTGATAATTAATAAGTATCTTTGATCATCTTTTATTATTTTTATCCAAGCAATTTATTAGTCATGGCTTAAAGGACTAATTAGAAGTTTGGTTGCATAGTGTGTTTGGCTTTGAAGACCTTTAAACATGGCTCGGCTAATTCATTAGGCAAACTTTGCAACCATAAACCACTAAACATGGGCAAGATTAGTAGAACATTTATGAGGGGATTCACAGCAGATGATAGGAACATGGAATCCCTGAATCATTTATTATTTGTGTTACGTTGGAAGAAAAGTGGTTCCTGGTTACCATAACGTAATCATAGGACTGATTACTCAACTATAGACTGTAGATCCGCGAGGGTGATGGTCTTATCCGTCTTGCTCTCCTCTGCATCTTCAGGACCTAGAGGAGTGTCTGGTGTATAGTTGGGGTTCAACGAATGTTTTGAATGAATTACTGAATAAAAGAAGAAATACTGCCATTGGGGAAAGGGCAGGGAGATACTCTGGAAATTAGTACTGGTAATATTTCTCATGCTTTTCTTTCCTGTTTCTATTATCAGTGAGATAATTCAGAGCCTTATCACGCTTTTAACTTCTTATTTTCACTGTTACATTTTATCTTACATTTAGTAAAATTATTGATTTACAAAAAAGTAATAATAATAGTAATTACCTACCTTTTTGCTTCCAAGTGACCTTTTTAAAAGTCAGGTGCCTATACTTGTATATAAGGATTTCTGCCAGTGAGAATTAACCAATCAGATGCAACCTTATTATATGACGTGACCAATAAGATGCAACTCTATTATATGACCTACATATTTATGGTTCAAGACAGAGAATTCACATGGGATGGCTATTGTTGTGTTGGCTCTTTTCCTTTTATTGATTTTAGAGAGAGAGAGGAAAGAGAGAAATATTGATTTGTTGTTCCACTTATTTATGCATTCATTGGTTAATTCTTGTATGTGCTCTGACTGTGGACCAAACCCACCACCTTGGTCTATCGGGAGGATGCTCTGACAAACTGAGTTACCTAGCCAGGGCCACTGTTGTCATTTTTAAATGTGATAATCTAAGGGAAAAGAGGTCAGTACTCCTAACTAAATAGTCAGGTATTGCATGTTTTAAAAAATCTGATGGCACATCGGTTGAAAATTGCGCTGTGGTAGTTTGAATGGTGGGCCCCAAGAGATATGTCTATGTCCTAATACCTAGACCTGTGATTATCATCTGGCAAAAGATGTGATTAAGTTGAGGATATTGAAAGGAGAGCTTATTATGCATTATCCAAGTGAACCCCAAATGCAGTCACATGTACTCTTAAAAGAGAGAACATGGAGAAGACACGCAGGTAGCCAAGGATAAGTCAATGAATAATGGGGTTCATAAGTCAAGGAATTCGAACGGCTACTCCTCGCTGGCGGAGGCAAAGAATGAATTCCCTGTCTAGAGCCACTGGAGGGGTGTGGCCTTGCTGACACGTTGATTTCCAATCTCTGGCCTGCAGAACTGTGAGAAGATAAATTGCTGTTGTTTTAAGCCACCGAGCTTGCGATGAGTTGTTAGAGCAGCCACGTGAAACTAACACACTCAGTCTCTTTTTAAAAAATGATTGAATTGCCACCAATCCTGTTAGGGGCCTTTCCTAGTCCTTTGGTATTCTAACCAACATCTTTTACTATTCCGATCCTGTCATTATTGTCAATCTTGTTTTCTTCCCTTGTAAATTGGTAGTGCCTCCCAGATCTTCCTTCATCAATGGCTTTGTTTGTGGACAGTTGCCTAGTTGCCAGTCAGGGTGATTAGGTGCGGACTAATTTTATGTAATAATCATAATGATCCGCCCCTTAGCAAAAACGGCCAAATTATGATCACTTTTGCTTTCCTGACCAATTCATAAATATAAAGTCATAACCAGAACTCTTCTAAGGGATATGAATTCAGAGAGATGAATGTGAGGTTGGTAGTCAGAAAAGTCTACAAGGAAATACTTGGTCTGTGTTCTAAAAGATAGACCAGGATTGGATTAGGGAGAGAGGGCAATGAGCAAGGATATTCTAGGGCTTAGGTGGATTATTATCTGAGCCAGTTTCATTGCTAACTTTACTTGGTAGGGTGCCATAAAAATTCCTCACTTGATCAAGCTAGGTCTAAGGTTAGGAGGCCCACTGGGCTTGCTTCATTATGAAGATAGAGTAGAAAGTAAAAGAAGCAGATCTGGGTGGAGTTCCCATCCCACATTTTCGCTCTGTTTACCAGTCTTTCCTGAGTGCCTGGAGAGTGGCAGATGGGTGCCACTTAATTACCTAACCAGATAGGAAGTGAGAAGGACAGGCAGGGTTTTTGGCTGTCAGGCTAAGTGGCATGTTCTGTTCCCTCCACCTACTGAGCTCAGCTGTGCTCTGCCATTCTGAGCAGGCTCTGGAGTCCTGATCCAACACAACAAATTAATAGCCCAGCTCTTTCATTTTTTTGTAGCTGCGTTCTTCACCCAGCCTGTCAGTTAAGATGATATAAATTGAACCTGATTTTCCCACGTTTGGTCATAGCATTGGATGCAGACATATAAAACTCTGGTTCAAGTTCAAGTCAATTACATTTTCTAGATTTGTGACTCTCAATATTCTTGGTTTTCTCTCAGATGATTATAATCCTGGCCCACTTTAGTCAGGTGTGGCTATCTCCAGCAAAGTTAGTTTTCCTGTAATGACTTGAATAGTATTTGTAATCTTGCCTAGACTATAAGCTCCCTAAAGACAGGGGCTGTGTGTTCTGCTCTCTGTTGAGTCCTCAGAATGCAATGGAGTGCAACTGTACACAGCAGGGACTCAACAAGCACTTGTTGAATCGGTGAATAAATGTGTTTCCTCATATCCCCAAGGCAGCTGAAGGTGAAAACATACACCTTTGCCACTCTTTATGTTGCAGGCTCTTTGACCATTTCATCTCTGAAACTATAAATCCATGTGGATTCCTGAGTGTTTTGTGAATGTTTATTTCACTGGGAAGAATTTCCTCATCTACCTTTATAAATTTCCCAATGCCACAGTTTGCTTCAGATTTCTTTGCAAAGATATGTATCCAAAGTCCCCTTCATGGGTGAATAATCTATTGTTTGCCATTGAAGTGAGTTCCAAATCATATTAGGTTTGGGACAATCTGGGCAAAAAATATTCATCTAACCCACATAATTTGTCCCTCTGGAAAAGTCCTGAAATGTACCTCTAGATATTAAGTTTTAGAATAATAACATTATCTCAAAGGTAATCTATGTGAACAGGTACTAATGATGAAGCAGCTGGATGAAGTGTTAAGCTCTTCTTCCCACCTATTTGTTTTGAGTAGGTCTGGGTTTTCCCTCATCCTCTGTTTGCCTGATCTATGAAATGGGTGTGAGAGTACCACACCTTCCCACAGCACTATAACTTTGACGTCAGCAAGCTTCATTAGCTGCTGTTTGCCTAACCAAAGAGAACACAGGAGTGGTGGAGAGTATCTTATAATTATCTGTCTGCCCACATGCCAGGTGCCACTCACCCAGCTTTCAGACTGAGATTGGCATCAAATAGACTGGCCAAGCAGGAAGACATGGAACAATAGAAACAAAAGGCAGGAAAGGAGCCCAAGAGAGGCTGTTGCATAAGCAGAGCTTCAGTCTGGGTCCTTGTTTCAGGATGGAAGGATGGAGATACCGCGTGCTTGGTGGTTAGGGAGACTCAGATTCAAATCCCAGGTGAGGGTCTGTGGGTCGCACATTGCTGAAATGTCCAAGTTTTATTTCCAAGATTAAAACAGGGATCATAACAGCAATTTTCTAGGGCTGTAAGAATTAGAGATGTGTTTAAACTGTATGCTGTACTGTACCACTCAAAAACTAGTTAGTGCCATTGTTTCTGGCACTCTGGGGAAAGAGGATAAAGTTTAGTAACTTCTGCTATATGTTCTGGGGAAAAAAAGTAGCCAGTTTTTTCCTTTCAAGCTAGAAGAAACTACTGCCTATTAATTAGACTGATAAATAGGTTTTGAAGATGAAAGTTTGCTTCAAAAATTTTGCTTAAAAAAATCCCTTGCCTCCCTTACCTATCAGTTTTGTCTTTAATTCCTGTCCCCCCACCCCCCACCGAAACATCTTTCTTGTAAATCACCCTTGGTTGTAGCTGAGGTTATTGGAGATGAATTTAAAAAAAGTGAATGTAAACATGTCATCCTGATGGGTTTCTCTTCCCATCCTAGGGACACTGCTGGTGTTGTCCTATTCCACATCCCCTACTCGTACTGACACGGATGATGGCTCAGCCTGTAAACAATGTCCCCGAGCCAGAACGACCACACAACTCTATGTGCCCTGCTTTGAGAGCTCTCACCCTGAGAAGTCCCTGAGAGCCTTCTGTTTTGAGCAAATCCTATGATATTTTAGGAGAGCATGTAAAGTTCCATGGAGCTGGAAATGTAGCTATAGGAATTTTTGGTGAGCCAAGCTGATGTGACCCTGGTATTAGGAGAGCTGGCCTAGAAATGCAGTCTAGGGAAAAATGAAGCTTTTACAAAAGCCAGCAAAACAGAACTCAAATACACAAGGGGAGAGTTGAAAAGGAGAAGGAGGGAGGGTTTGCCATTGGTTTAGCCAAGACATCCTCCCGTGCATTAGCAGGCAACCTTGGGTACCTAACCTGTCTTATTTTCCATAGCTTTAAAATGGGAGTAATGCATACCTGCCTCAAACATTTATCACCACAATTAAATAAGATGATATTGGAAAAGCACCTTGCAGCTGCCCATCTCCTTTCCACAAACCCTCTTTCTCACACGCATGGTGGCGTGTCAGAGTTGGCTTACACTGGAGTTGGCTTGCACTGGAGTTGGCTAGGGCCAGTCGCATGCATCTCTTCAGGATGTTCCAGGAACATCATGCTTGCAATTTGCTGTGGTGGGAGTATATACAGAGTGGAAATTGGCAAGCGCTATCAGCCAGGGCTTCCTCATCCACTTCCCTCCCTAGAAAGCTTGCTGTGAAACATGTACCAGCATATTGATAGGTAATCCAACATCTTTGAGCCTCAGTTTTCTCACCCTTAAATGAGGGAGAATACACATATTCTACCCATCTCATGGAGATTTTGTGTCAAATAACACAATGAAAACTAATAATGACTGAGAGTAGTAATGATTAATATCAATGTTAACTAGAGAAGGTAACAATGGCATTTCTTTCAGGCGATGGCTCTGAAGTCCCAGTTTTTCTGAGTACCCTGAGGGGTGGAAGACCACAAAGGTCAGCATCTCAACTAGGCTAAAATTGGCATCCTTACCTTCTAACCACGTACACTCAACAAATATATATGCACTGGGCCCTACACTAGATTGCAAGGATGGAACAGTGGAGAAGACAGTCTCTGCCTTCAGGGGCCTCACAGTCCAAGAAAAGACAGGCTAGAAACCGAGAATAACAATCCTGAATGATGTGTCATGACAAGGGTGAGTGCAGGTTGCTATGGAACTCTGTGGTCTAATGCAGTAACCGCTAGCCGCATGTGGCTACTGAATACATGAAACGTGGGTAGTCCAAATAGAGATGTGCCATAAATGCAAAATGCCAGACTATGAAGACTTATTATCAAAAATGTCAATGATCTCATATATACTTTCATTATATTAGTTACATGTCAAAACATTTATATTTTGGATATATTAGATAAAACATATCATTGAAATTAATTTTACCAATTTCTTTTTACTTTTTAAAAGATTTTATTTATTCATTCTTATAGAAGGGGGAAGGGAGGAAGAGAGGGAGAGGAACATTGACATGCTAGAGGAACATCCACAGGTTGCCTCTCGGAGACGCCATGACTGGGGCCCGGCCACAACCCAGGCATGTGCCCTGACCTAGGATCAAACAAGCAATCTTTTGCTTTGAGGGATGACACCCAATCAACTGAGCCACACTGGTCAGAGATTTACATTTTTCATTGTAGCTACTGATACAGGGTACAGCCAACAGGGGGCCCCAAATAGGGATTTGGAATGGGGTCCAGAGCTCAAGGTGTCCAGGAAATATTAGAAAGATATTTAGGATGTCCTCCCCCCTCTTCCCACAGGTGTGAGTTGAGGGAAGGGACACATGGGGCAGGAACTTGAAGAACTGTTTTGTGCAGCCACAGCTTTGCAGCTAACCTCTGGCATGGTCATTTAACATAATCTATAACCTGTAACTGGTCCCATAGATACATTACATAGCTGTGGCCTTGCCTTGAGCCAGGGGGATGGAAGTGACTTCCACCCAAGATGTAACTGGGGGACAGTTCCCCCTGGTTACAGCGCCTGCATGAGAGCTTGGAGAAGATTGGCTCCATGACATGGGGACACACCTGCCCAGACTCACAATGGCAGCCCAGTAAACTTGGAATAATACAGGAATGCTGGCAGGTATAACTGATTGTAGGAGGAGTCAGATATTGGGGTGCAGAGGAAGATTGGTGTGAGGATTTAATCCCAGACACAGCAGCCATTGAAGAGAGAACCACATGGTTTTGCCAGAGTGAGGACTCCCAAAGCTTTGGTGAGGGGAGAACTAAGTGGCTTTGGCAAAGTGGGGACCACTGCAGCTTTGCCAGGGAGAAGACCAAGTGGCTTTGGGGTGCACCTCTTGGCCACATGGCTTAGGAAGCAGGAGAGACTTTACCTGGAAGAAAAAGGATGAAAGGACTTTTGCTGGTGGGCCATGAGAAGGTGGCACATGACTTTGGATTAACTGGGGTCCAAAGCTGGAGATCCTGACGGCAACACAGCTGATGGTGCTGGGAGCCTGAATCACGGACCTCTACTTCTTTTCCTGAGATATGGTACCCCAAATTAGGGCAGAGGGAGAAGGAAGGACTGTGTGTGTCTGTGGGTATCCTAAAGGACTTTGATATTTTATTGAAGACATTAGGTCACTACTTTAAGTCTGTATAGCTTTAAATAAACATTTCCTACCCTTTTCACAAATCTCTGGCATTGAGAGACGGCTTTCCTCTGGTGGCAGACAGTGTGAACCTAGGGGGGTTTCGGTAATAGTTTATACATACTCCCCTTGGCCCGTGTTCTGTAACACTACTACAAACTGAAAATTACGTATGTATCTCACATCATGTTTTATTGGCCATTTGTATATCTCCTTTGGAGAAATTTCTATTCAAATCCCTTGCCTATTTTTACTTAGGTTATTTATGTTTATGTTGTTAACATTGTGTTTTTTGTTATTCTGGATACCAGACTGGAATCAGACAAATGCTTCAAAAATATTTTCTCCCAACCTGTCTTTCACTTTTTCTATACTGTCCCTTTAAAGATTGTTTTGACTGTTCTGGGTCCGTTGCATTTTATATAAATTTTAGGATCAGTTCATTAATTTCTGTAAAAAATGTGGTTGGAACTTTTATAGGGATTCCATTGAATTTGTAGATAAATTTGGGGAATATCATCATCTTAAAAATATTAACTCTTTTAATCCATGAAGATTTACTTAGGTCATCTTCAATTTCTTTTTGTAATATTTCGCAGCTGTAAGTGTACGTGACAACTTGGCTAATTTCTTTCCTAAGATGTTTACTTTATTGACACAATTGTATGTGGAACTGTCACACTGGGATGAGAGTGATTTCATCAGTTTGCTTTGGCTGCCTCTTTCCCTGGAATCTCTGTCAAACTATCTGCCTCATTGGTATCACACTGAGCTTCTGGGCTGCTCTAATTGCTGGCTGATTGCTCTATTGTTTTAGACAATATCCTGGGTGTTAACTTGCTCCCTAGTCTGATCCAATTACATCTGGGCCCTTTGCAGAGTAATTTTTGAAGCAAGTCTTTGAAGTGTGTTTTGACATCCTTAGCTGAATCTTCCCCCTATTCTTTCGGGTACACTAGCTGACCTATTGTTCAACTAGAAACTGCAATGGAGCTACAGCCTCTTCTCCATTGTTTTTGAGAGTGATTTTTAGGTTTGAACTTTCTCACAATCTGTTTCAAATAAAGTCCCTTTCTCTGGGAAGAGCTTTCTGTTCTTATGGGCCAATGTAATCTCGGGGGTTCCTCTAAGTAAAAGGGAGATTTTGCCTCTTTTCCTCTCTGCAAAATCTCTGATGCCTTACAATGACATACCCCTCCTTGAAGTGACACCTCTGCTTACTGAGCAGGACGCTGGGTGGGGAGGTGGGGTCATAGTCTCTGGTCATCCCAGTCTGTCTCTCCCAGCGTGAAATCTGTGCGCTATGGGTAAGCTAGGGCAAGGGTGGTTAGGGCCCCATTATTTTCAGCCTGCCACACTTGGGGCTAAGCCTGTGCACATATGGGTATGGGATGGATGGGGAAGGAAGGCCACTGTTTTATGGTCATACTCCCCAGGAATTTAGCTTCAGCATCTTAGGGCCGGGGGTGGGTGGTGGAGGAGGAGAAATGCTGGTGGCCTGCCACTCCTGGTGAGATGCCGCCTGGTGCATCTGGAAGCTGAGCAGAGAAGAAGCCTTGCTTTCTGTCCCCAGAGTGGAGCTCAGTCACGGAGGAGATGTGAGTAAAGGAAGAAACGAGCAGTGAGGGCTCAAGGGCTGCAGATCATGGTGTCATTACTGAGATTTAGTAGATTTCTTGAATAAATGTTTCTTCATTTTTTTATATGTCCTTAGGACAATTTCTCCCGATTTTAAACGGTTGCTTTTCCAGTTTTCACCACTTACAGTTGTTTCCCGCGGAGCGAGTCCACAGGGCTTCTCACACAGCCCTTCTGCTGGAAGTGGTGCTAATAGTGATTTTAAAAATGAAACTCCAAAACCACAAGGGCAAAAATTTGTATTGGTTTTCACTATATTAAAATAAAAGGTTTTGTTCAAGAATGGGTGGTATGTAAGAAGTTAACTGTTGACTTCAAGGTGGCAGACTGATGTAAAATATTTACAAAGTATATTGATAACAAAATATTGCATATTTTTAACAGATAAACATCTAGGATATATAGGAATTCCTGTAAAACTGAAAGAAAATGATGGGCAATTTCATAGAAGAATGAGCAATAGCTAAGAATGGGTAATTCACAGAAGGAAATTCTTTTTTTACAAAAAGTTTTTAAAAGATTTAAAAAATTTATTTTTAGAAAGAGGGGAGGAAGGGAGAAAGAGAGGGAGAGAAACATCAGTGTGAGAGAGAAACATTAATGTGTGGTTGCCTCTTGCACGTCCCCAACTGGGGGCCTGGCCTACAACCCAGGCATGTGCCCTGACTGGGAATTGAACCAGCGACCTTTTGTTTGGCAGGCCAATGCTAATTCACAGAGCCCCACCAGCCAGGGCAGGGAAATTCTTATAGCTAATGAGTTCATGAAGACTTAGCCTCATTAGTAGTTATACAAAATGCAATTAAAGTAAGATTCTACTCTATCAATTATAGGCATAATTATTTGCTATCAAATGCAAATAAATGAAAATGGGGAAACAGAGAGTTTCATAAACTGTTGGTGAGATCCTGAGCTTTTGGAGAGAATTTAGTGTTATTTAGTGAAATTAAGCACAAATTTAGCCTTGGACCCAAGAAATTCCATATTTGGGTAAATACCTTAGAAAACCTTTCACACAGAAATGAGGGGAAGGTGATTATTGCATTGTTATTAATGTCTGTCAAAGCAAAAATTTGGAACCAATCTAAAAGTTCATCAACAGATAATAAATTAACATAATGTAGTATATGCATATTATCAAGTACAGTGTATCAATCAAAAAGAAGAAATTAGTTGCCTTGGCTGGGTGCCTAAGTTGGTTGGAGCATTGTTCTGTACACCCAAAGGTAACAGGTTTGATTCCCAGTCAGGGCACATACTTAGGTTGCAGGTTCGAATCCACAATCTACGTGATATGGGCATGTAGGGGAGGCAGCTGATGTTTCTCTCTCATATCGATGTTTCTCTCTCTCTCTAGTTCACAAATATAATATTGAGTCTAAAAAGGAAAAACAAAATGATATGCTTAGTACAATGCAATTGATTTACAACATAAAGTAATACTTTGTGTCGTTTATTATACAATTTTGTGACCAGAAGTATGGATGGTGGATGATACACATTAAATACATGAGCATGAGTATGCACAGTGGAAGAGGAGACGGAGAATGACACTGAGTGTATTAAACGAAGGTGACATAAGTGCATAAATTGAATTGAAAAGAGACTATGCAGGTCGTGCTGTCAATAATGCACCACAAATTAAAGCATCTGATTGGTTCTATCAATCCAATTATGTGCACCTGAGAGCCTCAGATTATTATTATTTTTTAAAGATTTAATTTATTTTTAGAGGGGAAGGAGGGGGGAAAAAGAAGGAAACATCAATGTGTGGTTATCTCTCATGTGCCCCCTGCAGGGGATTTGGCTTACAACCTAGGCATGTGCCCTGACTGGGAATCGAACCAGCGACCCCTTGCTCCACAGACTGGCACTCAATCCACTGAGCCACACCAGCCTGGGTGAGAGCCTCAGATTACTAATCATGATAAAATAAGAAAGCGTATATGTAAGTAACTAGCAGTGCAACCATCCATTGCCAATTCTCCTTTCCTTTCTGACTACCTTAGTGCCAGAATCAGGGAGATAAACATTCAAATGGGCTTTAAAAATTCTCACAAAAATTTTAGTTTGAATTATTTTTTCAAAAATTAGTCATGAGTTACTATAACAGAAATTACTGTTTATTTGTTTAAATTGGCTGGTGGCTTAGTCAGGTAGAGACCAACTGAGAGTGTAGAATTTAAAAAGAAAATGTTTCAACCAGGCAAAGTATCAAGGCTCATATGAATTATACACAGAAAAGGGAAATAAAAAAATTCCTGGACAAAATCTGTAAATCCTGAAATGTGGTCCAAATGGTGCCATCTGTTCATAAAATTATGGAGAGGCTGCTGGCACTTCACAGCAGCGTGTTGGACTGTCTCCACAGACCTGCCTGGGCAAAATTCTGCAGTGCCAGATCATCAGGAGAGTTTCCAAGGGAAGAAGGCCACTGGGATATTTTCAATCTCCTGCCTGGTTTATGCACAATTCCCAAAGTAAAGAAAATAAGGATCTGCTCTTATAAAACACCAGCCTAACCCATACTTCCTTGCACTGACATCCTTTCCATATTACCACCCTCCATCCAATTCATAGTCATTCCTCAATTTTCGTCTCAAGTCCAAGAAAGAGTGGAATGAGAAAGGATACTAGGTATAGACAAACCTGGGTTCAAATCTACTGTTTTAAATTTCTTACTTTTTAAAAGTATACTTCATTGGTTATGTTATTACATTTGTCCCATTGTCTCTCCCCTTTATTCCCCTTCACCCTGCCACCCCCTCCTAACAGCATTCCTCTCCCTTATTTCATGTCCATGGGTTGTACATATAAGTTCTTTGGCTTCTCCATTTCCCATACTATTCTTAACCTCCCCCTGTCTATTTTGTGCCTACCATTTATGCTTCTTATTCCCTGTATCTATTCCCCCATTCTCCTCCCTCCCCCTTCCTGCTGATAACCCTCCATGTGATCTCCATTTCTGTGATTCTGTCCCTGTTCTAGTTCTTTGCTTAGTTTGTTTTTGTTTTTGTTTTGTTTTAGGTTCAGTTGTTGATAGTTGTGAGTTTGTTGTCTTTTTACTGTTCATAGTTTCAATCTTTTTTTTCTTAAATAAGTCCTTTTAACATTTCATACAATATGGGCTTGGTGACAATGAACTCCTTGAATTTGACCTTATCTGGGAAGCACTTTATCTGCCCTTCCATTTTAAATGAGAACTTTGCTGGATAGAGCAATCTTGGATGTAGGTCCTTACCTTTAATGACTTGGAATACTTCTTTCAGCCCCTTCTTGCCTGCAGGTTTGTTTTGAGAAATCGGCTGATAGTCTTAGGGGCACTGCTTTGTAGGGAACTGTCTCCTTTTCTCTTGCTGTTTTCAAGATTCTTCCTTTCTCTTTAATTTTTGGTAACTTTAATTATGATGTGCTTTGGTGTGTGCTCCCTTGGGTCTAACTTCTCTGGGACTCTCTGAGCTTCCTGGACTTCCTAGAAGTCTATTTCCTTTGTCGGAGTGGGGAAGTTCTCCTTCATTATTTTTTCAAAGAAGCTTTCCATTTCTTGCTCTTCCTCTTCTCTTTCTGGCACCCCCTATGATTTGGATGTTGGAAGATTTAAAGTTGTCCTGGAGGTTCCTAAGCCTCTACTCATTTTTTTTTTTTTTTGAACTCTTATTTCTTCATTCTGTTATGGTTGGATATGTTTATTTTTTCCTTCTGCTCTAAATCGTTGATTTGAGTCCTGGTTTCCCTCCCTTTACTGTTGGTTCCCTGTGTATTTTGCTTTATTTCTCTTTGCATAGCCTTCACTTTTTCCTCTATTTTGAGACCATACTCAACTATTTCTGTGAACATACTGATTACCAGTATTTTGAACTCTTCATCTGATAAGTTGGCTATCTCCTTGTTGCTTAGTTCTATTTTTGGAGTTTTGATCTATTCTTTCATTTGGGCCATATTTCCTTGTCTTGGCTCACCTGTAATGTTGTAAAGGGTGGAGTCTTAAGTATTTGCCAAGGCAGGGCAACCCACATCATTGCGTTGTGGCACTGTGTGTGCAGGAGGGGTCAGAGAGGTAACAATGGCACTTGCTCAGCTCTCCGCTGGCTTTCAGTCATTTCTCCCACTATCCACAAGCAAACTGGGCCCTTCTGGTGCTGATTTCTGGGTGTGTGGGCTTGTGTTCATTCTAGGACCCTGTGGGGGATCCCTCTAATGAACTCTCCTGTGAGGCTGGGAGTTTCTCCCACCACTGCCATTCCCACAGATTTTTATAGCTACAGGTTTTGAGGCTTTCTTTTCCTGAGCTGAAAACCTGGCTTGTGTGGTCTGTCTTGCTCCCCAGTTGTTCATCCTGGTTAATCTGCATGTGAATGTGGGACTGCCCTGGCTGCCAGTGGCCACCTTGCCACAAGTCCTCTCTCTGCCCCAGCTGCCCGTCTCTGTTCCTCCCACCAGTCTGGATGAATGTTTCGTCTTTAACTACTTAGTTGTCAGATTTCCATACAGTGTGATTTTCTGGCAGTTCTGGTTGTTTTTTGTTTTTAAATTTGTTGTTGTCCTGCTTTTGGTTATGTGAGGAGGCACAGTGTATCTACCTATGCCTCCCTCTTGGTCAGAAGTTGGCTTCAAATCTAGACTCAACTACTTATTAGCTGAATGAGCTTGGGCACAATTCTAAATCTCACTATGCTGTAATTTTCTGAGTAAAACAGGGAAAATAATACCCAACTTTCAAGTTGTGAGAATGGAAAAATTAGAGCAGATACTTGGATCAATATTTATCCCTATCTCTTTGTCCCTATTGATCTCTCCCTTCCTGGAATTCCCCAACACCTGTAGGCATAACTCAATAACTTCCTGTCATGATTTAAATCTTATTGCTCTGGAAAAAGCTTGCCATAAGCTTTCTTTTTCTTCTTTGAATCTTGCCCTCACTTCTTCTCCCAATTTTTTCTCTCCTGTGCCTAAAGAATTAGAGCTTCCCTGGTTGGGTAAGTCAGTGGGTTGGAGTGTTGTCCTGATATGCCAAGGTTGTGGGTTTGATCTCTGGTCAAGGCACATACAAGAAGCAACCAATGAATACATAAATAAGTCAAACAACAAATTGATATTTCCCTCTCTCTCTTCCTTTCTCTCTCTCTAAAATGCAGTAAATATTTCTTTTTTTAAATTGGCATTTAACCACCCCAGGTAGACATCCTGACTTGAGTGCTCCCAGCCTTTCTAGAAGTCTCTAGGAAAACATCTCCATCAGGTGCCAAATGTCTAGACAGGTATACAGGAAAGTTTATTACTGGAACATGAAGCAAAATGTTACTGTTGGGTAAACAATTGCAGCGCACAGGGTAGGGCCAAGTATTTCTGCATGTACCCAGAGTTTCCTCCTGGTCTCAGAGAGCCAACCTCACATAAGCACCTGAGGCCTTTTTCAATGTGGTCCCTCTTTTCTCCACTCCCACCCCATTGGCCCCTCTCAACTATTTCTTCTTCTTTGCACTCCACAGGACACCCAGAGGGGCACTTTTTGGGCCTCTCTGTCCTGACAGTCAGTAGTGGCTCCATCCAGAAGTATCTTTGCTGATAAAGGCTTGAAGTCCTTCAGATTCTTTGGGGAGGGGGCACTTTAGAGCCATAAGCAAACAATATATTCTTTTGTCAATGGAAAACTTTGTCAGAGACTTCATTGCCTCACTCTGCTGACAAAGCCTCTATTTCTATATTGCCTTATAACAAAAATACTTTCCATTTATTGACTACTCAAGTCTTCTATGAAGTACAAACTCTTATTACCTCTGTTTACAAATGAGAAAATTGAGGCATTCAGAGTGTGAATAACTTGCACAAGGTCTCTACTATCTATTGCCTGATCTATTCTATTTCACCACAACTACCCCGGAGTTAAATAAGGTGGGAGAAAAAGGAATCCCCACCGCGCCTCCTAAGTCTTAATGTATGCTTCCCCAGAAGTCTGTGTTCCCAGCAACTCAGTGGGTGAGAGGGAAGTTGCATTCTTCATCCAAACCCCTGAAGAGGATTTGATGGGGTTAGGACACAGGGACACTCCTCCAGGCCTCTCCTGGCCTGACACGGTCAGCGGGGAGCCCAGAGATCTTAGCAGCAGAGGTGAACAATTTCATAAGGGCACTCTCAGGAAGCTTCTTCATAACCAGGGATCTGGATATTATCAACCTGAGAAGGCAGCATCACAGAGCTACAAGAAATGTTAAGAAAACCCCACTTTGTCAGAAGAAAGAGGATCGAAGGAGCAGTTACTGTGAATCTAGCCTGCGTGTGTTCCTGGGAGCAGATCCAAAAGAGTACTCATTCGCACAGGAGCCCGACTGCATTCACCACAGCACCATGAATAGATAAGAACCGAGGGAGCCTGCATTTCACTTAAAATACCCCACTGATGGTCAGTGATAGAAGAAGTCTGAGAATCCTCATCAGAAAAAGGTACATTAGGTAAAACAAATTAAAAGAAGCACTTTAAGCCACAGGGAGGCTACACTCATTTGTCTCCATGTTTTTAAGAGCGCTTCAGCAAGGGGAGGCAGATTCCGTGTCTCAGCCTCCACAAATACAGGAGTGACTCAACTTCTCCTTATTCTGCTGCCACAAAGGGAGGTGGACAATTTATTTTTCTTATAATAAGTCTAAAGTAGACAATATTTTTCTCCAGATAAAAGGCAATACTCACAGTCAAAAAAGACTCTCTTTTTCTGGTTCTTTTAAACTCAGAATTTCACATAGGCCTGTAATAATATTCCAAACCACATAAACAGGCCATTTTCATCCTACAGCTCCCAAATCAGAAAAAATACAGTTTAATTGGAAAATAAAGGCATTGACTGCTAAATTTCATATCATATCCTTAAGCATGTGGATGATTTCGTGGCTCTGTAGTCAACTAATTTCCCCAACATTCACTGGGAAAAGAGATGTTTACTTTCTTCTGGATGCAGGAAGCCGAGTGCCCTGCTTGGTAGGATGTACATGGAGTGTGCCCTCAGGTGCCATGTCACAGAAGTCCCCAGGAAGCCAATCCCTCATCCAGCTCCACGGTAACCCACTGCCAGAGCTCTTTCACCAAAGAACTTGACCCCTTTTTAATGTAATGCAATTTTCTATGAAGGGCTTCTAATCTTTAAAGGAACTTAAAGTAATTGCATTCTGGCTTTGACATAGAGGACATTTTTTCCACCCATTTAAATCAATTCAGTTACATTTCAATTTGCACAGTTAATAGTTGCTTAGTGGTTACTATGAACAAAGCTCTGTATACATGCTTAACAATAGCATCTCTCCCTCACTGAAGGAAAATAAGAAGATCTGAGGCCTTTTCTTTTCTTTTTTGTAACATCTTTATCCCAGTTTAATTTATATATCCATAAAATTTACCTATTTTAAGTATAGACTTCAATGATTTATAGTAAATTTGCAGAATTGTGTGGATACTGTCACAATGTGATTTTAGAACATTTCTATCACCTCAGGAACTTTAAACACACTGCCATACAGGCCTGCCCCTGACCAATTTAGTCAGGCTTTTTGGGGTGATTTCGGTTATGAAATGAAGCGTGTTGAGAAGGACTGTTGGACAGGATATGAACGCGGGTGGTACCCGGTTCTTGCTCTTAGGGAACTTGCAGCCTACAGCTGTCTTGTCCATGGCACTGTTGACAGTGTGACCTGGAAAATTCTTTCTTGGGAATGGCTCACTGTCCTGTGTATTGTAGAATGTTTAGCAGCATCCTTGGCCTCTACCCACTAGATGCTAGAAGCACCATGCTCCCCAAACTGTAATGACCCAAAATATCTCCAGATATTGTTAGATGACCTCTGTGGGTAAATTGCCTCCAGCTGAGAACTACTGGTTGCCTTGGCTGGTGAGGCTCAGTGGACTGAGCACCAGCCTGTGAACCAAAAGGTTGATGTTTCGATTCCTTGGCAAGGCACAAGCCCAGGTTGTGGGCCAGGCCCCTCTCTCTAAAAATAAGTAAATAATATCTTAAAAGAAAAATGACTGGTTTATAGACGTAATAAGACATGATTACAAATAAGTTGAAAATTTGGCAGAGATATAGTGACACCAAAATAATGTCTGACAAATTTTGACAAGTAATAAAAAGAGACACAAATATAATGTATAGAAGTTTAAAGAAGGAGATCTTATATGTCTTAGAGTGATATAGTGGCAAGATGGTGGGCTTTGAAGCAATAAATGTTTAGATTGATATCTTGGCTCTGCTGCTGGGTGGCTTTATGATTTGGATGAGGTAACTAAATTGTATGAACCTGTTTTCTCATAGTAACCATTCAGTACACATAAGTTATATAATTTAGTATTATCTGAAAAAAAAAAAAAAGATATTGGTATCTTGGCAGAGGGAGTAAAGAGGTCATGCCAAATATTAAGTAGCACATAGTAGGCACTTGATATAACCTTACATTGACTGAGCATTTACTCTGCCAGGCATTGGGGTAAATGTATTATATAATGTCTCATTTCATCCTCACTACAATCCTATTAAATAGGTACAATTATTATTCCTATGTAATAGATGAGGATAAGTCTCTAAACTGAGACTTAGAGAAGTTAAGAAACTTAACCAAGTCTTGGAGCTTGGTAAAGAGGAATTCAAAAGGCATATGGGTCTAACTTGAAAGCCGGGGAAACTGAGAAATATGCTATATGACAATGCTTCTTAAAGTTTCTCCTTGTAAGGGCCTCCTGGTACCTAGTTAAAAATGCTTGTCTCAGGATTTAGAAGTTCTGGGATAGGCTAGTGACTCGGTATTTTCTGCAAGTACCACAAATGATTCCTATGATCAGCCAGTTTTGGGGATAATTGCTATGGTGCTTCTCATAGATACTGAACAGATGTTACATTAAGCTAGCCAAAAATTCTAGTTTAAAAAACTGGGGACATATGTGAGATTTTGGTAGGAATAATAAGGAGGGAATAGCATGCATAGAGGTAGGAGGCTTAAATGAATGGGGGTTGCCTAGGTGTTTTAGTAACGAGATGTAACATTTATTTTGTACTTAGGGGGAACAGGCACTGTCCTAAGCACATTTCATATATTATCTTATTTAATTTCCACAAACAACTTTGTAAGGTAGGGACCATGATTTTCTCACTTACAGATGAAGAAACTAAAGTGTAAAGAGGTGAAGTAACTTGCATAAGATCTCATAGCCAGCAAGTGATCAAGCCAGGGTCTGACACCAGACAGCTTGCATCCCATCCTCATAACAACCAGACTGAAGTGCCCAGGACTCAGGAAGTGTACAGAACTTGTCCAACACAGCTCCTCAATCACAGGGATTAGTTTAATCCCGAATCTTTATTTTTCTACTACAACACAATTGTCTCACTCCAAATTGTGGGGTGCTTTAAATACTGTAGCTTCCTAATTATTTTATTTTATTTAAAAAAATTTTTTAATTTATTTTTAGTGAGAGGGGACAGGAGGGAGAAAGAGAGGGAGAGAAACACTAATGTGTGGTTGCCTCTTGCATGCCCCCTACTGAGAACCTGGCCTGCAACCCAGGCACGTGCTCCAGCTGGGAATCAAATCATCAACTCTTTGGTCTACAGGCCAGCACTCAATCCACTGAGCCTCACCAGCCAGGGCTGTAGCTTCCTAATTATTTTAAAATCATTTACTTCATGCCCATCATTCATGCAAAACAGTCATGGAGTGTGTGCATTGGGCTGGAGCCCCAGAGCTACAGAGAACTAAGGCATAGTTGTGTCCTAGAACATCCTAATCTTGTGTGGAAACAGACACATAAACAATTATTTCTGACAGTGAGAGAGTGTAAAAAGCACTCTGTCTAGAAAAGGATGAACTAAATTCTTCCCAAGGGAGCAGAAAGTTGATGAATAAGTCCAGGAAACATGCTAGGGCATAGTCTACACTTAATTCTTCACAATAGGGCACAAATAAGAACAGAATCAAATAGCATTTTAAGATTAGTTGAAGGTAGGATGGAAATTGATTGAGAGCAGATAAATTGTTAGTCCAGGCAGAAAGCCATACCGGGAGCCTGGGGATAAAGTAGGAGATGCTGGGGTCCTGAATTAGGGCCATGAACATTGGGGAAGGGAAAGGAAGGAGAGATGGTGGAGAGTATGTACCAGTGAACATGCAGTTAGTTGTTAAGCCCTTTTATGTGCTCAGTGCTGGGCAGGAAGACTTACAGAGGGGAAGGGCATGAGGGTGCAATGCTGAATCTCAGTGGTTACTCCCTTATCCAGTGGGGAGCTCCATGGACCCAGAGAAGAGGATACAATTCCCTCATTTAGAGGTATTTTGTGGTTAGAAATTTGTCCTTTGGCAATGCATGTGCTTACGGGAAAGTGTCTGACATCAGGGGAGGGAATGAATGAGAGGTCAAGAAGTTTCCCCAAATTTTTAATTTTGCCAAAACCTCTGCTGACACTTTGTGAGTGAACATTCTATCTCTGAGCAGTCCTTATTATTACAAGGATGCTATTTTCATTTCCATGTTTGCACTAAAGAATCAGGACCCAGTTCTCCTCCTTGCCATCCTTCCTCTTCCCCTACAGCCACGGCCTTGCAGGTTAAGCTCTGTGGTCCTGGTGGATGTGAAGTCTACCCTGGACAAGGGAGGCTCTACACCAGGACAGATGGAAAGGCTTCCCAATATCTTAATGCAAAATGCAAGTCAGCATTCCTTTCCTAGAGGAATCCTCAGCAGATAAATTGGACTGTCTGTCCTTTACAGAAGAATGCACAGAAAAGGGACGGCCCAAAACCATTCCAAAGTAAAGAACCCACCATGCAGTCAAATTCCAAAAGGCAGTCACTGGAGCATCACTTGCTGATATAGTGGCCAAAAGGAATCAGAAGGGCTTGAGGAAAGGGGAAGATACAGAATCTATAAAATGGAGTCTCTTTAGCCAAGCTGCTGAAATTACTCACATCACAACAGGAGGAAAGACTCCTTTCTTGTTCAAACTGGTCTGGAAACTTAAACTTTTCTGAACTTGTCAGTCCTGTGTCAATGCCTGGATGTATATGCGTCTGGACCTCCAGATAACCCTCTAATCACTCCCTGAAGGACTCACTTATATGTCTACCTGACATCCATTGTCCAGACCGCGGGACATGACCAGACCTCCTGGCGCCCACCTTCCAGACCACATGGCATCCATCCCGACTGCCCGACATCTGACTGGGAACCATCCTGGGCCAATCCTAGGGCTAAGAATGCAGGACTAATATAATTCTCAAAATGCACTTTTTGCTCTAAGAACTTTTAACTTTTCTTTCTTCTTTGGAATACTTCTAGGTTTTTGCCTATCTGTGTTTCTAAGACCCTTGAATAAATTTTATTTGTAGGAAAGCCTCCAGACTTTTTGAATTTATTCGACAGGCTCAACTACAACAATCTAACAGGGCTGCCAAGGAAAGCAAAAAAGACTAAGAAACCATCTAAAAAAGACAGCACTGGCTGCGGCTATGTTTCCCAGAAAGGCAGCTCCTCATAAGCAAAATATTTTAAAGCCTGTGAAGGTTGCTCTTCCTTGAGTTGGTGGAAAACACCAAACTGGCAGATCAGATTTTAAAATAAAAACCTGAATATTAAAAAGAGCCAGTTCTTAAATTCAGGTATGAATATTTATATTTTTCCTTATTCTCACTGTTCCCTACCCTGTATTTTGATTTTTTGTTTTTCAACCAATTTGTTGAGCAGCATCTTTAAGTTAGCCATCAGCTGGAACTTCGCTGGCCCCAAGTATCTAGAGGTAATTATCTCGCACCCCATTCCATGCCTGATGGGCGTTCAAAGCCCACCTTAAGGTAACTGTGTTTCCAGGAGGCTTACAGAGTGTTCTGATCCAAGGTCCCATTTTTCCTGAGTTTCTTAGCTTTCTGATGGACCACCTGGCAAAGTTCTGGGTACCAACCCTCCTTCCTGCAGAAACATTCACTCCAAGCATGTGATATAGAATTCACTGAAGACTTAGGGAGAAAGAGTGAAGGTTTACATTATGGAAGGGCAAATATCTTCAAACTATGGGGGAAGAGGAGACTTTCTTCTACTCTCAAGTTTCTTTCAGCTGGTCTAATAATTAAACAGACATGAGATGGGCCAGTAAGAGAAAAATGACCAAATTTAATTGTATACATATATGTATGGGAACTCTGCATACATGGAAGAATCAAAGACCCCTCATACATGAAAGGTTCAAAGACAGAAAGGGAAAATCAGGTGTACATGACATTCTGAGCTAAGGATCACCTTAGGGCTTCAGAGGCGTAAGGTCATTGCAGGACTATAAGAAGAGCAGATGTTTGGTAATCAGAAATTTGTCCTGCCCTGGAGTTAGGTTAAAAAAGGTTATCTCCTATTATCTCTTATTATAAGCAAAATCCCTAATTCAATTTTTTTCTAGGTAGTTGGTGGGGGGTGGGAGGACAGAAGTTTATCTTGATCCCACAGGAACTTGGTTGCCTTAAATGGAAAATAATCTGCATACCACAGAAGCAATTCTTGGAGTGACTCATTTTGAACAAAATCTACAAAGTCCTCCAGCTTTATCACTAACAACAACTTTCCACCATCCCTGCCCAGATTCCCAGTCATACTAACTTCCTCCTCTTACTCCTGACCCTCAAAATTCTCTTCCTTGTTTTCTGACAAAAATAGTCAGGCCCCAGGAGCCCATACTCTGAAGCCCCTTGGATATTCAAGAATTTAACAGTACAATAATGTTCTTTATTTAACAGAATCCAGCCTTCTTAGATGGAAATTTGTGGTTATAACTAGTGGGTTTCTTCTCCTCCATCCACTTCCATCACTTGCTTCCTCTACCATTACAGATATCTTCTCTTTAGGATATTTTAGCCTCTTGGGAATAAGGCCTAATAAAGATATGTACAAAGTGCAGAAAAGACATCAGGAAAGGAGAGACCTGCACCCAAAGGCACTTGTGGTGATTGAGGAAACGCTTTATGAGTGTCCATCCATCCACCCATCCATCCATCCTTCCATACATCTAACACTGACTAAGAGCGGCTAAGTGTCAGTCACTGTTCTAGCCATTGACTGCATAATTGTGGACAAGACAGCAAGGTCTCTGTCCTATCAGTGTTTATATTCTAGTGGGGGATATGAATTTTGACTCATGTCTTGCAGGGAGAAAAGGAGTTCACTGCATCAGTAAGAGAATCAAGACTTTTCCTGCAGAGAGAACAAAATATACAGAGGCACAAAGGCAAGGAATAGCAGGAAATCTAACTAAACTCCTAAGAAACTGCATGTGGTTGGCACATAGGATGTGCAGTGAGAAGGCAAAGAGAGAGGGACATGAGGCAGGGCCAGTCCTGTACATAGCTGGGAGTTTTGTTATTGTTCTGTGGTGAGGGGAAAGTTAGCTAAATTGTACAGTGTGCCTGCTTCCTTTCCTGCTGCTGCACCCCCCCCTCCTGTCTATTCTGGTTAGCATGTGTGCTTGTCATTACCATCAAAGGAGCCAGTGAAGATGGGAGCATTAATTTGTTTGAGTAGACATGTGTCAACATCATTTGGAGAAAAGGCACTGGGCCTATTCTGAGGAAGGGGTAAATTCTTATAACCTATCATCCTTAATGTGGGGGAAGCTACTGTAATAAAAACAATGCTTCAATCCTCATCTCCTCACATCTTTAGTAGATTCATGACTCACAGGGGTGTCCAAGCTGTGGCCTGAAAGCTGCATGCAACCCAGGATGGCTATGAATATGGCCCAACACAAAATCATAAATTTACTTAAAACCTGTTTTTGCTCTTCAGTTGTCATTAGTGTTTATATATTTAATGTGTGGCCCAAGAGGGCTTTTCTTCTTCCACTGTGGCCCAGATATGCCAGAAAGTTGGACACCCCTATTTGGATGAGCAATTAGAGACTGTCTAGTGAAATTTAAATCCTTCATTTTTGAAAAAACAAAACAAAAACCAGTCCTTGATTGTCCCCCCCAGGGGTGGCTCAGGCCTGCCTATGTCCTGCAGTTGAAATTTCAGAGAGTTGGGGTGTTTATTTTTTGAGAACATGAAAGATTGAAAGTGGGCCATGAGTATGAAATTCAGTCATTACACTGGTCAAAATTGAGAACTAAAAAGGTGTCATGGCAGACATGGCTCAGTGGATTGAGCATGGGCCTGTGAATTGAAAGGTCACCAGTTTGATTCCGGTCAGGACACATGCCTGGACTGTGGTCAAGGTCCCCAGTTGGGGGTTTGCAGGAAGTAACCAATCATCATTGTTCCTCTTGTGCATTGATGTTTCTCTCCTTTTTCTGCCCCCCTTCTCCTCTCTCTATAAATGAATAAAATCTTTTTTAAAAAATAGAGAAAAGAAAATGCAAAACTCAATATTAATAACAAAAACAAAAAATTAAAAATGAAACTGCTTAATGACCCAGCAAATCCACTTCTGAGTATATATCCAAAGAAAACTGAAACACTAATTCAAAACAATGTATGACCCCTATGGTCATTGCAGAGTTACTTATTTTATGATAGCCAAGATATAGAAGCAGCATGGGTACCTATCAATAGATGAGTGGGTTAATAAGTAGTGGTACAAGTATACAATGGAGTATTGCTGGACTATAAAAAAGAATGAAATCTTGCTATTTGCAACAGTTTGGATGGACCTAGAGGGTACTATGCTAAGTGAAATAAGCCAGACAAGGAAAGACATACCATATAATTTCACTTACATGTGGAATCTAAAGAACAGAAGAAAGAAACAAAATAGAAATAGACTTATAAGTACAAAGAACAGACTGATGGTTGCCAGAGGGGAGGGAGGATTAGGAGAAAAAGGTGAAGGGATTAAGTAGAAATTTGGTAGTTAAAAATAGTCACAGTGAAGTACAGTATGGAGAATATAGTCAATAATATTGTAATAACTATGTATGGTGCCAGGTGGGTACTGGAAATATTGGGGGAAACACTTTGTAAAGTATATGATTTTCTAACCATATGTTGCACACCTGAAACTAATGTAAAATAATATTGAATGTAAACTGTAATTGAAAAATAAAATTTTAAAATGTAACTTTTTGACAAATTTAATCATTCTGGCATATTTTTAAAAGGAGTACAAAGAGTAGATTAGACTTCTGGCCAAGATGGAAGCATAGGTAGATTTGCTTTGTCTCCTCCCACAACTATAAGGATAGCAACCAATCTAAAAACAAAAAACAACCAGAATTGCCAGAAAAATCAAACTGCATAGAAGTCCAACAACCAAGGATGTAAAGAAGAGACATTCATCCAGACGGGTAGGAGGGGTGGAGAGGACATGGTACAGTGCTGCAAGGCAGAGACAGGCAGTGGCAGCGGGAGGCAGTTGCGGCAACAGCCAGTGCAATGGGCAGTCCCACATTCGAGTGTGGCAGATAAAAACTGGGAGGGACAACTGGGGAGCAAGCGATCCCAGCCCCAGGCCAGACTATGCAGCCCAGGGTTCCAGTGCCAGGAGAATAAAGCCTCATAATCTCTGGCTGTAAAAACCAGTGGGGGTTGGCATGGTGAAAGAAACTGCTGGTTTCTCAGGAGAGTTCCTTTAAAGGGCCCATAGGGTCCTAGAACATATGCAAACCCACCCACTCTGGGAATCATCACCAAGACAACAGCTAGAAGGGCACCAGATGCTTACAGAAAGTGGGGGAAGTGACTGAAAATGAGAAGAGAGCCGAGTGAGCAGCATTATTCCTTCTCTGACGCCTCCCCCACATATAGCACCACAAAGCTGCGAAGCAGGTTGTACCTGGTGAACCCCTGAGGCTCCTCCCCTTACAATATAATAGGCGCATCAACAAGGGAAGCTGAAGCAGCTCTGCCTAATACACAGAAATACAGGGAGGCTGCCAGATTGACAAAGATGGCCCAAATTAAAGGACAGATCAAAACTCTAGAAAAAGAACTAAGTGACATGGAGATAGCCAACCTATCAGATGTAGAGGTCAAACCACTGGTGATAAGGATGCTCAGAGAAATGACTCAGTATAGGCACAAAATAAAGGAAGAAGTGAAGACTATACAAAGTGAAATAAAGAGAAATATACACAGAAATATTCACTTCCCAACAGTGAAGGGAAGGAAGTCACGATTCAAACCAATGATTTGGAACAAAAGGGAGACAGTCAACTGGAACAGGAAGAAGAAAAGGAATTAAAAAACAAACAAACACAAAAAAACAAAACTAGGAGAGGCTTAGAAACCTCTGGGACAATTTTAAATTAACCAACATCTGAATCATAGGTGTGCCAGAATGAGAAGAGGAAGAGTAAGAAATGGGAAACTTATTTGAAATAATAATGAAAGAAAATTTCCCCAGTTTGGTGAAGGAAAGAGACATACAAGTCCAGGAAGCTCAGAGAGCCCCAAACAAGTTGGACCCAAGGAAGACCACACCAAGACACATCATAATTAAAATGCCAAAGATTAAACATAAAGAGAGAATCTTCAAAGCAGCAAGAGAAAAGAGAGTTATCTACAAAGGAGTTCCCATAAAACTATGGGCTGATTTTTCAAAAGAAACATTGTAGGCAAGAAGGGACTGGCAAGAAGTTTTCAAATAGATGAAAAAGAAGATCAGAACTACGAATAGTAAAATGACAACAAACTCACAACTATCAGCAACAGAATCTAAAAAACCAAAAACAAACTTGGCAAGCAACTAGAACAGAAGCAGAGTCCTAGGGATGAAGATCACACAGAGGGTTGTCAGTGGGGAGTGGGTGGAGGGAGAATGGGGGAGAAGAAGCAGGAATAAGAAGCATAGTTGATGGGTACAGAACAGGAGGGGGGTGTTCGGAACAGTATGGGAAATGGAGAAGTCGAAGAACTCCTAAGTATGATCCATGGACATGAACTAATGGGGGGATTGCTGGAGAGAATGGGGGTACTGGGCAGAGGGAAGCAAAGGAGGAAAATGGGACAACTATAATAGCATAGTCAATAAAATATACTTAAAAATAGAAATAAGAAATAAAAAATGTAAACAAATAAATAAATTAATTAAATAAAATATTTAAAAAAAAGTAGGCCAATTAATTAGGTCTGAGTTTAAATTTTGACTCTCCAACGTAAATAATAGCTGTGTAGCTTTAGTATATAATTACATTTCTTTACATGAGTTTTTTTCGTGTGTGTAAAAATAAATACAAAAATATTGAGCTCACAAGTGTACAAATTAATTGATGGGGATGTATCTAGTAAGGGGAGCACCTATTCTCCATCCTTTTGCACTCTCCCTCCCTCATTCCCTTCCTCTCTCCCTTTCTTCCTTTCAATGTTTTAAAAAAGAGCTATATGATATTTTAAAGATATTTAGAGAATACAAATATACCAAAAGGATTTTAATTAAGTGTTGACATTTTCCTAAGAAAATGTTTCAGTGTTCATAGCAGGTATGATACCAAACCAAAAGCAATGAGAAGAAGAAGAAAAGGTAGGAAGGAATTAAGAAAGAAAGGAGGAGCCCTGGCTGGTGTGGCTTAGTGGATTGAGTGCTGGCCTGTAAACCAAATGGCTGCAGATTTGATTCCCATTCAGGACACATGCCTGGGTTGCAGGACAAGAGGCAACCCATCGATGTTTCTCTCATATATTGATGTTTCTCTACCTCTCTTTCTTTCTCCCTTACACTCTCTCTAAAAATAAAGAAATAAAATCTTTAAAAATATAAAAAAGGAAGGGAGAAAAAGTCTACGTGATATTCTCTTCTTTCTTTCCCTTTTGTCCCTCCCTCTCTTTCTCTTAGAATGCAAATTCTTAAAGGGTAGGGTAAGTTTTCCAAATCTATTTTTGCTTTTACATCAACTTAAGGCAATGTATCCCAGAAAAAAGGTTGGATACTTCTAATCTTCATGTAAATGGGCAAATATTTATCAAGCCTTTGTACGGAGAACATTGTCCCAGGTCTGTACCACCCCCAGAGCAGGGACTACAAACAGGAAGAAGAAAGATCTCCACTCTCAAGTGGCTTGTGCTCTCGCCGGAGCACACACAACCTTGTGAAAGTGACTATAAGAACTATAATGCAAAGCAGCCATTCTTGCATAAAAAGAGTGTGTGTTTAGAACCATACAACCGAACTGTTCTTTCTATGAGTACTTGGGGTTTGTATATTTAAGGATTAGGATAGCAGGATGTGGGGCAAGCTTGGTACCTTGTCTCCAACCCTCATCTAAACCACCATCCTCTCTAGTCTGGGCTATTTCAGTAATATATCCTAGTGGTACCCCTTTCCCCTATAGTCTATTCTCAATACAACAGCCAGACTGATCCAGATAAACACACATCAGACCATGGAACTCTGATCAGCAGCTTCTTGATTCACTGGGAAAAGTTGTCTTAGCCAAGGCTCACAAGGCCCTCCAGGATCCCTCGCCTGTTATCTCGCTGATCTTACCTCCACCACTCACCAGCACTTAGGTTTCATGAGGTTCCTCAAAAACCACAGGCACTCCTGCCCAGGGCTTCTGCAGGTGCCGTCTCTCAGACAAAGGCATGGCCCCCTCCCTCAGTTTCCTCAGATCTTTACGCAAATAACATTTTCCTCGATCACACTGTTTAAAATTACAACCTTTTTTTCTGGGTTGACTTGTCACTATTGTACCACATAATTGTATCAATTTGCTGGGGCTGCCATAACAAAGTACCGCAGGTTGGGCTGCTTAAACAACAAAAATTACTTTCTTTTAGTTCTGGAGATTAGAACTCTGAGATCAAGTTGTCAGCCGACTGGGTTTCTTCTGAGGCTCCTCTCCTTGGCTTTACGTGGCTGCCCTCTCCCTGTGTCTCCACATGGTCTTCCTTCTGTGTAAGTCTGTCCTTGTCTCTTCTTGTAAGGATGCCGGTTTCTTGTGGGAACCCTTTGTATACATTAAATTTATTTGCACATATATCAAATCATGTTATACACTTTAAATATATTACATTTTTGTCAGTTATACCTTAGTAAAACTGGAAAAAAAATGTTTCAAATGGTAATACTTAAAAATAAAACAAAATATTTAAAAATAAATAAAATGAAATAGTATCAAACTAAAAAAAAAAGGATGTCAGTTATATGGATTGGGGCCTACCCTAATGACCTCATTTTACGTCAAGTACCTCTTTAAAGGCCCTGCCCCAAACACAGTCACATTATGGGGTGCTGGGCATCAGGACCTTAATATATGAATTTGGGGGAGACACAATTCAGCCCATTAAAAATAACTGAAGTATTTATTTTTATCTCTCTCTTAGTAAGTTTCATGATGGTAGAAGTTATTGTCTGTTTTGTCTGCTGCCATGTGCTCAGAACCATGGCGAGCACATAGTGGGTACTTTAATCAATATTTGAAATTAATAGATAGTAAAGAAATAAAAAAGCAAAAATAATCTTTCAATAGTTTGGATATATAATAATGGAGTGGGGGGCGGCAATAAGCGTAGTAAATTTAGAGAGCATCTTCAGCAAGGGTCAAATTCTTTGATCTCGGCAGGAGAAAGCTGCATTTCTCAAACTGAGCCTTTGCTCCTGCCACCCACAGGCGTCATCCACAAGCAGCTGAGTGGGACTCTAGCTCATCACTTGGTTGTGCGATCTTGCACCAGTTGCTTGTCTCTCTGAAAAATTGTTTCTTCATCTGTAAAATGTGGTTAAGTTTTTGTGCCTCACAGGATTAATGTAATATACTTGCAAAAAGTTCTTAATTGCTCATTGAAACGTTTCCAAACTGAAATTTTAAGTTATATACTTCTCTGAGTTCTGCAGAGATAGCACTGCACTCCCTAGCCCTGGCTTCCTCACCCTTAAATGCTGTTCTCTGTTTTGTAAATCCCTCTGTCTCAGCCCATGGGACAGGGGAATCTGAAAAAGAGCACTAGAACTGAAGGTGTGTTATTTTCCTTCCATTGCTGGTAAACAGATATAATTACTTTGTTAGGGAGACAGTAATTTAATGCCATAAAATGAAACTCATTTTTTACAATTGCTTCTAAGAGAAAAATTGCAGAAAATGCCAATTTACTAACCAATAAAGGCATTTTCTCCTCCTCCTCCTTCTCCTTTTTCAATTGTTTGCTTATTGATTTGAGAGAGAGAGAGATAGAGGGGGAGAGAGAGAGAGAGAGCGGGAGAGAGAGGGAGAGAACATTGATTTGTTCCACTTACTGATACACTCATTGGTTGATTCTAGTATGTGCTCTGACCTGACCAGGGATCAAACCTGCAACCTTGGCACATCTGGACGTTGCCCTAACCAATTGAGCTACCGGGCCAAGGCAATAAAGGCATTAAAGGCATTTTCCACCCTTACTTTTATTTTTATTTTTTAAACATGATACAATTCAATTTATATAAAATTCTCTAGAAAATGCAAAACAGTGTATAATGACAGAAGGACGGTCAGTAATTGCCCTTGGATGGGGCCTGGTGTGGAAGAACCTGAGGGAACTTTGGGAATAATGTGTGTTTTTGTCTTTGTTTTACTTTTCAACATTTTTTATTGTTGTTCAAGTACAGTTTTTTGCCTCCCCCCAACCCCTCCCCACCACCCCAGCCCTCACACCTCCCTCCCCTGCCCCCCCCATTATTGTCCATGTGTCCTTTATAATTGTTCCTGTAAACCCTTCACCCTTTTCCTCCATTGTCCTCTTCCCTCTCTCATCTGGTCACTGTCAGCTTGTTCTCAATTTCAGTGTCTTTGGTTATATTTTGCTTGCTTGTTCGTTTTGTTGATTAGGTTCTTGTTAAAGGTGAGATCATCCCTTACTTTTAAAAATAGTAAATGGCTTGTTTTAACTGGTGTGGCTCAGTAGATTGTGCCCTGGCCTGCAAACCGAAAGGTCGCTGGTTTGATTCCTAGTCAGGGCACATGCCTGGGTTGTGGGCCAGGTCCCCCTTTGGGAGGCATGCAAAAGGCAACTGATGTATCTCTCCCACACTGATGTTTCTCTCCCTCTCTTTCTTGCTCCCTTCCTATCTCTTTACAAATAAATAAATAAAATCTTTAAAGAAAATAGTAAACAGCTTTATATTAAAGACAGAGTTAAACTGATTTGAGGAGAAGACAGGTAAGTAGAATGGACTTTCAAACAACACTGTTCATAAATCAGTTAAAAGATCCATTGTGCTCATTATTTTGAATTATTTATTTAGCATTAGTTTTAGTGCTGTGAAGAGAGATGGATGGCTAAGAACCCTGCAAAGTGATACCACATTGTTGATTAATCTAAGGCTTTTAAATATTTTAGGTATTTTGGTAAAATGAGTATTTTTGAGCAAACTTTGAGTGTTCATGTTCTTTGGGAAGTGACTTCAGATATAAGCAAGTTACTTTAATTTATTCTAAGGCATACTGTGAGCAGAACATCCTAAAATTTTAATGCAGTTTTAAGCTTTAGTTTCTTCAAAAGTGTATGTATTACAAACACTACTACCACTGACGGCAAATCTTTTGAAAGTGTATTATTTCAATTTCTCTCCTTTATTCATTTTGGTGAACTTTGAATAATGTTTTATTTTAATTTTTTTGTTTTGGTCAATGTTGCCATCTTCATTTAGAAAGACAAAAAATAAAATTTAATGTGTAATTCCAAAAAATAAAAAAAAGTAGCAACTGTACAAAAAAGTTAAAAAATATTCTTCCAAAAGTACTAAAGTCTCACATTGCACCAAGACCTTTGGGTTACCTCTTGTAAAACCCTATATATAGTAAGTGCTGTGGGGAACAAAAGTCAAAAGATTTAATCAGAAGGGAAACTTTCCTCTGGAGAAAAAGATCCTTTTGTTTCTCAGATTAGTTACTACAGGTCAGTCATCCAAAAAATCTGAAAGGCCCTTACAGTGGCAAGGCAGGTTGTGTGTGTGGGATGGTAAATAGGGGAGTGTGAGATAACCTTGCCTAAATTTCCACTGCGTAAGTAAGGGACTCTGGATCCAGTTTTCCTCTGTCCATTGTCAGAAGCTTTGCTACTTTTATAATTTCCAAAAGCAAAAGAATGGCTCAAGAGACATGCTGGTGTATCTATTCATCCAAAAAAATCTACAGTCAACAAGCTATTATTGTGAAGCTATCTCCTGTGTATTGGCTAAGAAGGTGAGCTATGAAGCCAGTGGCTAGGTATGTGACCATAGGTAAGTTAGAAAACCTCTATAAGCCTCAGTCCGCCCATCTGTAAAATGGGAGTGATGATTCCACTAATACATAATCCAAAAGTTTATTAGGTGGATAAAATGTGATAATGTATATAAAGGACTTACATGGTGACTAGTACATAGTAAATGTTCAATACGTGTTGTTGTTAGTGACACTCTAACTACAGCACCCCAAACCACTCCCTCTTGCTATCATTATAAACGGAATCAGGTTTCTTCATGTGAAGTTAGCAAAAGGCAAAAACAAGTCCTTTGTTTTGCAAAATGCCTAATTAAAAGGCAAGGTCCACTGGTATCAACAGAGCTCTACATCACAAAGTAAAACGTACCTTCTCTAGGGTAAGAAGTTTCTTCTATGTAAAATAGTTTGGGATTTCTTAGGGACAGACCCCATGAAGGTGTGGGGAAGTGTAGGGATGTTGGGAAGAGGAAAGATGCAAGAAAGGACTGTGCAGAGAGAGCTGGCCCACGAAATGAGGTGGGAATTTTAGGAGAGAGAAGTCTGTTTGTCCCACCTCCCCTTTAACTGGCAGCTGGACTTTCGGAACAACAGTATCTAATCTAGCTTCCTGTTGTACCTAGAATCTTAACCACTTATGATGGGGGGCTCAAATGCTGGAAATAATTTAGTTTCAGATAATATAGCTAATAAGCTTAGTAAGCAATGTATGTAAAAAGCTATAGTTTCAGTAACTGAAGGTATGACTCACCTTGACTCCAGGAGACCTTAAACAGTTCCACCTTTGTGCTTCAGGAGGTCTCAAGCAATCAAGATGGTACCTGAGCCATAGTACTCGAGGGTGAGATGCCCACCCCCAAGGCACAGATAAAGACCACAGCTCAAGACAAAGATGAAACAATGGTGCAGCTTTTTATCTGATTAACTTTTTCCTGAAATTCCAATCCCTTTACCTACACTTTTCTTCTCCTTATAAAAAGGGTCAGTTGACAATGAAATGTAAAAGTCTGTTAGGGTATGAACCCACTGTCTTCTCAGATCACCAGCCATGTGAATAAAGCACCCATAAATATTCAATCCCTATCTCTGCTTATTGGGTCTGGCAGGTGACAGGCTGCACTGAACACCGGCTTTTCTGGTTTCACTTACATTGCAGTGTGTTCCTCTGATGGAAATTCAGCTTCTTCTTTAGGCCTTCCCAGATGGGCCCTCAGTTGAAGTGAATCTTTATTTCCCATTTTCTATGTACTATGCACAGCAGGCATTATATTTGCATCTCACATAACAATTATTCAGTCATTCAACAAACGTGCATTGCATGATCTGTTGCCAGGCTTTAGCTAGGCATTTAGTATGGAGTGTCAAAATCTGAACATATTGCCCTGGCTGGTGTGGCTCAGTGGATTGAGCGTAAACCTGCAAACCAAATGGTCACCAGTTCAATTCCTGGTTGGGTCACATGCCTGGGTTGTGGGCCAGGTCCCCGGTAAGGGGTGCATGAGAGGCAACCACACATTGATGTTTTTCTTCCTCTCTCCTTCCCTTCCTCTCTGTCTAAAAAAAATAAAATCTTTAAAAAAATCTGAACATATTTGTGTTCCCAATAATATATCTTTTCAATAATATTACCAGCCCCTTGAAGGCACAAGTCACCTTTATTCACTACTGTATACTCATACTACCTAGCAGAATACATTTAGCATAGTCCTTAGAAAATATTTGCTGAATCTGAAACCAGAAATGGTGTGTATGCTGCCCGTCACCACCAGAACCAATAAGCAGAGACAAGGACAGAGTCTTTACAGGCGCTTTATTCAGACGCCTGTGATCTGAGAAGACAGTGGGTTATGTACTGTCAACAACCATCTTAACATCTCTGGTCTCAAGCCAACCTTTTTCATAGGGAGAATGAAAGGGTAGGTAAGGGGTTTGGGAAAAAGGTTAATCAGATAAGAGTTGCAGTCCTGGGGCAATTTGAGTCATAGACTTCCCTCCCTGGAACACAAGGGCTCAGGTTCCATCTGCATCCCTTGCAGACCCCCTAGGGCACAAAGTTTGAATTGCTAGTCAGACCCCCTGGAGTAACAGGGTCTAGCATTCCAGTTCCTGGAATAACAGCTTTCCATATGCATTAAATACTTAAGCCTATCAACTATGACTAAAGCTAAAATCTTTAAATCTTGAGTTTTAAACCTCTTGAGTTTAAACCTATCGAACTGAGAACTGAATAAAACTAAGTAGAAGTAAAATATTAAGATGAGCCTTGACTGATTTCAACTGGTAGAGATTCTAGGCAGAGAAAATGGACTAAACACAATTGCTTAGTAAGAAAAAGCATGGCATGCTCTAGGAACAGTAAAAAACTCTTGCTCTCTATAGTTAAGGGAGTGGTGGATAATGATGCATAAAAAGTTGATATTGAGACCATATTATGGAAAGTCTTGATTGTCAAAATGAAAATTTTATACTTTGTTGTTCAATCAATGGGGAGCCATTGAGGGTTCTCCAGAAGCTCTGAGAAATAATCAAAGTTGTGACACAGGAAGCATCATGTGGCTATGCTGTGTAGCAGTATTAGAAGAGATGGATGAGAGAAAAGTAGCACTATAGTCAAGCCAATTAATTCAGCAAAGAGAAGTAGGTAAAAAGTTCAATGAGGTTCTCTGTAGAAAGTGAAACCGCAAAAGCCAGCATTTGCGCTGCCTGTCACTACCAGACCCAATAAGCAGAGATAGGAACTGAATCTTCGTGGCACTTTATTCAGATGGCTGGCGATCTGAGAAGACTGTGGGTTTGTACCCTGACAGACTGTCTGAAATTCCATTTTCAACCGACCCTTTTTATAAGGAGAAGAAAAGTGTAGGTAAGAGGTTTGGACTTCAGGAGAAAAGTTAATCAGATAAAAGCTGCAGCATTCTTTTATTGGTGTTCTAGGGGGCGAGCTGGGGGTGTGTGTCTTTATCTGTGTCTCACCCTGGAGTACAATGGTTCAGATACCACCTTGATGGCTTGCAGTCTTCCTGAGGCACAAAGATGGAATTGCTCATGGTCTCCTGGACTCAAGGTAGGTTATACCTTTGGCTCTTGAAACAATAGATTTTTACACACATTGATTGCTAAGCTTATTGGCTATTACCTAAAACTAAAATTTCCCCAACATTTGAGTCCCCCATCAAAAGAAATGGAAAGACATACAAAGACACAAGAGACTTTGCTAAAATTCAGGTCTTAGCAGCAAAGTAGATGCTGGGCTTGGAAGGCAGGGGGTGTGAGAAGGCAAAAAAAAGAGGGGGGATCATTTTGGGAATCAGGCCTGTGGATGGGAAAAATGTGGTGCTGTTAAAAAAAACCAAATCAGTGATAGCAAAAAGAGGTGATGGCTCATTTAGAAAAGAAGTGGAGAATGGTAAGGTATAATGGTTTCTTTTGTTTAAGCAATTATTCATGAATTTAAGGATGAAGATATTTGGACAGCTTATAGATGGAGGGAAAGAAAAGAGATTTTTTAAGACGCAGGGAGAAAAGGAGCTGCAATCTTAGAGAAGACAGGAGCAGGGAAGTCAAGATCATAAAAGAAAGCATCAGTCCTGGCAAGAAATAGAAGTGAAGAAAGAAAAGGCTTGGAAAGATAGAGAATGACTCAGACCTCTGAAGAAGGAAGTGGAGGAAGATTTCACTGCAGAAACGTGAAGCCAAGATTATCTGACGAGGGTGAAGGGGATGAGGTGGGGACAGGGGCTTTGAGGAAATACAAGTAGAAGAAAAAAGCATGATTGCCACTGAGTGAGGCCCAAGCTGAGGTCGCACGGCATGGAGTTCTGTTAGCAAGGACTGGGCTTCTTTACAAACACTGATGTGGGAAAACAGAGACGGGCTTCTACCAAAATAGACAAATGCTGTAAGGTGAAGATGGTGAGCTACAGAGGAGGACTTTGGGGATGACTCTGAGACAAATGAAGTGACAATAGGAAGAGGGATGCCAGACTAGGAGAGCAGGGAAAGGTGGATCAGGAAGCATGAGGAGAATACAGGGCAGGCTCAGCAGGGCTGAAGGAGAGAAAAGGACAAGGTGTTTGGTTTTAGAGCTTGAAATGCAAAGTGATGTCTCTTTGTCTCTGTGCCTTTGTTTGTGTAGCTTCCCTGGCTCAGAAAACCAAAAAGTTAGTTCCAATACAAATTTCCTCATTCAGAAAATACCCCATCCAACCTTCTCCAAGTACTCAGACCTTCAACAGTCTCTCTTCTCTACAGATACAGTTTGGGCCACACACCTGGGCATTAAATTACACCTGAGCCAGACTTCCATGTATGTTCATCTCACCTATCTGATTTCACTGAAAGCTTCTGGAAAGCAGGAAACTTCCTTGATATTCTGTCTGCAACCCTGCCTCTTAGCACAGTGCTCAGCTGAAGCCTGCCCTCCATAACTTCCTGGTGATCGAGTGGATGAAAGGAGACCAGCCCGAGAGCAAGACTGAAAAACGGAGAAGCCAATGACTCGATAATTCCCAAACTGGACAAACGACTCCTAAACAGAGGCTAATTGTACTCTAGGCTTCCTTCCACAGCTCCCAGCATCTGCTTGGTTGTCCTCCTCCCAAAATTCAGTCTTTGATCCTCTCTGCCTTCTTACTTTAACACCTCCTAGCTGCAGGAAGTATTCCACATGAGGCAGTGATAATCCTGGAACTTCAGTCATAGAAAGAGTCACGAAAGATTGCTTGGCCTACATTTATCATTTTGTACATTGGGGACCTTAAAAGATAACCCACACGAATGCACAGAATTGCATTTACTTGTTCAAATGCACACTGCTGGCTAATGCCAAAGCCAAGACCAGAAATAAGATCTTTCAAATATTACACTTTTCTGGAAGGACAAAGCCAGTCCCATTTGCTATTGTGGCACCATTGGCCTAGCAGGCCTGTGACCTTCTTAAACACGACTGCCATTTCACACTTTTGAGTTTGTCCCCATGACCGGAAGTTATTGGAAGCAAGAACAGAACTAACCAGTCCCCACAGCCACAGGCAGAAGACAACACCAGCCTGTGGTTACAGTTCCTCCACTGGAACTCCCAACAGCCCCAGGGGCCACACAACAGCAACCTCCCCCTTTTAACCCAATTGTAGTGCAGTAAACGCTCAAAGCCCCACCCCTCAATGCTGGTATATCTCTCCACACCCCTGCCCCCTTTCTTGGAGAGTGAATAAAAACTTTTCCCTGTACACTTTCTTTTCTTTTTGAATTCTCTCACAGCCCGCATCATCGACCATCCTAACATTTCTTTGGCACTACATTGCATGATACCAGAGTAAGCAATTTTTCTATCCATCTTAATGCCAAATTCTAATGCCTTTCTGAAGAAATTAAAAAATTTTCAATTTAACATTTCTTCTTCAATTAAAGTAGCTAGTGAAAGATTATCTCAAAAGGGGATTGGAGAAGGGGAGTTAATTTATTGAGTACATACTAAGGGACAAGCACTGTATTGGGGATTTTACATGTTTTCTTTGATTTATTCTTTATACCCCCACTAGTTCTTACTCTCTTACAAATGAGGAAACTAAAAACAAATAAACAAACAAACTAAGTTCCTTCATAAACCTACCCAATTAAGTGGTACATGAAAGATCTGATCCATGTCTCCCCATGGTGGCTCCCCAAGCCCGTTATCTTTCACTTAAACTATTAAATGAGGTCTATTTTCTCATCAACTCTCCCACCAAGTGAGAAACGATTCAGGGTTCTGAGTGAAAAGCTTACGGTAAAATGAAAACGTTGGAGGTGTGGATTTCTAAAGCACGCGGGTAATGGGGAATTCAAGGTGAGTTCCACTTTTCACAGTATAGCAAGTTCTCTCCTTCAAAGAAAGAAAACAATTTCATCACCTCACTGTTCTTGGGAATGAGACAAACGTGTTATACCTTCCAAGGACTGGCAATTTCAGTTTTCAAATTATCCCTCTCTTCTCATCCAAGAGAAAAGGAAGCCTCTGAAACCCCACCTGTTTTGCAATTCTGTTCCCATTTGATCTTATCCAAAAGTGCCTTCTTTGTCACCATGGAGACTTGATCAAACTCGTGCTCCTGCACTTAATCTTGCAATCTCTTCCTGAATGGCTGATTTTCCTTCTCAGGCTGAAGAACAGCAAGTTTTAAAATGAATTCTAAGGAAACAGAATTTAGACAAGTTGTTCAACCCCAGGTTAGGACGTGGCACTTTGGTAACAAACAAGATTAAATCTGTTATTGTTTATACAACACAACTCTGGATGTTTGATATAAGACTGGAAAATAGAAAAGGTAAACCAGGTGTGTTAACTATTCCATGGCTTGTCAAACTTTTCTGAGTTTGTTTTACTCAGCAAATATTTATCGAGCCATGTAAATATCTTGACTCTTGACTAGGGAGCTATGAAGACGATTAAGCCATGGACTTCGGCCCCAAAGAACTATAAATCTGCCCAGGGACACAAGGAGCTAAACTTACTCTAGTATAATGTCATACATGCTATAACACAGCCACATGAGGGAAAGAACCAGAGGAAGGAACAGCTAAGCCTTTTCAAATGAGGGTAGAGAAAGTACAGAGAGAACATTAGAAAAGGCTTCTCAGCCCTGGCTGGGTGGTTTAGTTTGCTGGAGTGTCATTTTTGTACACCAAAAGGTGATGGGCTGGGCTCCTGCTCAGGGCACCTAAACTAGGTTGTGGGTTCCATCGCTGACCAAGGCACCTATGGGAAGCAACTGATTGATATGTCTCACATAGAAGTTTCTCTCTCTCTTTCTCCCTGAAATCAATAAAAACATATCCTTGGGTGAGGATTAAGAAAAAACAAAACAAAAAAGAAAAGGCTTTTGCCCTGGCTGGTGTGGTTCAGTGCATTGAATGCCAGCCTGTGAACCAAGGGGTTGCCCGTCCAATTCCTAGTCAGAACACATGTCTGGGTTGTGGGCCAGGTCCCCAGTGAGGGTGTGTGAGAGGTAACCACACATGGATGTTTCTCTCCCTCTCTTTCTCCCTTCTCCTGCCTCTAAAAATAAATAAATAAAATCTTAAAGGCTTCTCAGATGAAGTACCATTTGAGTTTGGCCTTAAAGGTTGGATTCATGGGAATTCAATAAGCAGAGGAGGGGAAGTGAAAAGAATACCACACCTAACAAAGCTTTGGGAGGATAACAGGGACCAGGTAGGTAAGAAACAGTGATCTAATAGGATTAGTATGGAGAGCCTGAGGTTTGTAGGGACTGAGGGGCGGTGGAGATGAAAACTAAACTGGGGATGAAGGAAATCAAAGCTCTGGGTGCCACACCTGTACGTGTTTACTGAACCTGGTGGCAGTGGGGAGGGTTAAATGATAAGTAGTTGTATTAGGACTTTGGACTTCAAATTAGGAATAATGAAACTTTTTTTGGCTTTTGGAGAGGGAAGGACGTGATCAGATCTGGGTTCTAAACATTTAATTTTTCCTTAGGGTGTGAAGGAGAGACTTACTATAGAATTGAGAGGTCCAGGCAAAGGAGAGGCTGGGGTGCCAATCATGTGGTTTGTGTGATCAAGTAGGTAAGCAGCCTAGGCCAGAACAGAAGGGACGTAGGGGAGGAACAAGGGGGAGAAATGACATAGATTAAAATTGATTAAGGTAGCATTATCAGGTGTTAGTGACAGATCAAATGAGATGGATGATGAATAACCAAGTCCTAAACAATGGGAATGTTTCCCAGGAGGCACACCACACCGTTCTGCCTGGCCAGAACTTTAGTCACAGAGTCCTACCTAACAGCACTGGCAGCTGGGAAACGTAGTCTTTTTTTTTTTTTATTCTGGGCAGCCACACAATCAGTTGACAATAAGTGTGAAGCTATCCTGGGGGAAAATAGCAATCTCTACCACTCGTACCTGCTATGTTATTTTAGTTATCTTTTTACCTTTCTCCTCTCTGAGACTGTGAGCTCCTCATGTTCTTATTATTGTTTCTGAAGTACCAGAGTGTGTCTGATACGTAGTAGATACTCAGTACATGTTGGAATGAAGTAAGTTCCATCCCGTCTTTTTCCCTTTGAGCTTGATTTCAGCTGATTCCTGCACCTTTGGCACGTTCATATCTGTTCCCATTGGACTCCTGCTCTTCCTTCACGGACCAGCAGCACACTGGCTGTGAAGCAGTCACTGCTCAGAATGAGGACAACTGTGGTTTTCACTGTAGAAAGTGGGTACTTACATTTTTTTTAAAAGATTTTATTTCTTTTTTATTTTTAGAGAGGGAAGGGAGGGAGAAAGAGAGAGAGAGAGAAACATCAATGTGCGGTTGCTGGGGGCTGTGGCCTGCAACCCAGGCATGTGCCCTGACTGGGAATCGAACCTGCGATGCTTTGATTCGCAGCCCGAGCTCAATCCACTGAGCTACGCCAGCCAGGGAGGTACTTACATTTTTAAAAATTAAAATTTTACTAGAACTGCCAGAAGTGGGCAGCATAAATTTAAAAAATGAAGCAAAATTCAAGGCAATATGGTAGTTTTGGTGATTTCTTTAGTGCCAAGATATATAATGAGGTTTTAACTAGAAAGGCAGAGAAGGATAGAAAAAGCATATTGGCAGGAAAAGTACTAAGAAGGGGAAGGAATTAATAATGATTCTGAGTCTGGAAACTTAGGACAATTGTGATAACTGGCAGAAATAGAAAGAGGCCATAGTTGGGATGCGTGTGAGGAGATGGGGGTGTTGGAGAGCGATTTTTACGGCAAAGATGTGGCAAAACTAATCCTTATACATACTGAATTTCTATCCTTTTTCAGAAAATAAACATGTCTAAGTGACCACACTGAAAATGTGGCAATGAGTTCATCAATAGGTGACGAATTTTTACAAGTGAAATAAAAAGCATTTACAGGCTTAGTTGGTCCTTTCTCTAGTTCTTTCCCCATGTGGCTCTGTTACAGCACATAGGACATTCTACTGGAGTTAGTCTACCTCTGCATCCCTGGGCAGATTCTGAGTTCTTTGTTTTCAAAGAGAGAGATGAAAGGAAGGACTGATGTGAGAGAAAAGCATTGACTGGTTGCCTTCTGGAGGCACCTGGACTGAAGACCACAGGCACCTGACCGGGAATTGAACCTGAAACCCAGGCATGAGCCCTGATCAGGAATCGAACCTGCAGCCTTTCCGTTACAGTGATGCTCCAGCCAACTGAGTTGCACCGGCCAGGGCTATATATTTTAATTTAAAGTAACAAACTACATCTTTGTTTTCCCCCCATTTTTTAATACCTATGTAATTTCCTTAAAACAACAACAACTTACAATGATGTTGACAGTCACTTGAATTGTTGAAGAAATAATCGCAACTGTTATGTATGGAGACACGATGTGTATACCTCACTCTTTTGAATTTCTGGAAATAGCTAGAGAGATTCAGGTATAAACATTACTCTCTCTCCACAATTCCACAGCCAGTGATAATGTTTTCTAGAATGTCTTTGAATTCTACCAGATATATTTTATGGCTTTTCTCCCCTCCAACATTGAAGGACAATTCTTTTCTTTACTGATGAATGTCTGAAAGAATAGATTGGAAATAATCCTCATATTAATTTTCAGCATCGTTCAAAGTGTGCATAAAGGCCAAAGCACAATATAGAAATCAGAAAACAAATAGTTGACACCTCTGGATAGCTTCAAGAGTACTGGGTATTGTGTCTTGAAAAAAAATTGAGAAAATGTGTTTGTCTTGAAGTTGAAGGGACCAAGGAAAGCTAGAATAAACCCAGGACCACATAGGGCTCACAAGTGAATGGTGTGGACCAGATGGCCAAAGACTTAATTTCAATAAAGTATGCCATGTACTGTCAGTACCTGGATGATGGAGCCCACAGTTAGGACATTCTGCCTCTCTCCAGGGGAAACAAAGAAAGGGATGCCTGGTCTTCTCTCACATTTGGAAATGTGGGAGATGTCAATCATCCCTGAGGATGCTCTGGCTTTCCTTACTTCTGAAGCAGGGTACTACCTTTCTTTCCACCTGTCCACATCTAACAAAGGCATTTGGAACTCAACTAAAACATTTTAACACTTTTTTCGACGGCAGAGTGTTTTTTAAATCTCTATGATAATCTGATTTAAAAAACTCTGGATGCCTTATTAGGAAAACGTACCTGCCCGCACATTTAAGGATTTCCAAGGCTCTGGAGGACCATCCTTCCTAACTGGCCTCTGGGTTTGGAATCCTTAGTCTGGATTTCCTTACCTGCATTCATTAGCCCGAAGGTTTTCAAAATTCTCCCCACATTAAAATCACCTGGAGAACTTTTAAAAATCCAAATGGCCACGCCACACCCAGTTCCGATTAAATCAGAATCTCTGGTGGGACCAGGCACCAACATACAGTAAAATATATGATTTAAATTCTGGTGATTCTAAAGCTCGGCCAAGTTTGAGAACCAACTCACTAGTCTCTTTTTAGCACGCAGTTGATCTAAGTGCCTTAGGTCGTTGGCTGTTTTTTAATCCTTGAGTCAGAAACAATGGAAAGGCGTCGGTCGCAGATATAATTTACTCAGAATCATCGTGGAAAAAAGTACATTTGGGTCGGGGTGTGCAAGCCTTCACAGTGATTTCCTAGTCAGTAAGCAGCTGCAATTTTTTCAGCGAACGCCAAGGGGCACCCTCTTCCTCCTCGTTCCACCTGGAACTCCTTCCCAGTCGGACTGCACAAAGAGCCCTGCCTCTTCCCGGGTGACATCACAAAAGGCCGATCCTCCGCCCCTTCGGCGCCACCACGTGTGTCCCCACGCCCGGCGGCCACCGACTTAGTCTCGTCGCCGGCGGATCTCGGCAGCGGAGGAGGGTGGCTGGCAGTGGCTGGAGGCTTCGCTATGGGAAGTTGTTTCTTTGCTTTCTCGCGCCCAGCCCGCTTCCCTGGTTCTCCGCAGCTGCTGTCGGAGGAAAGCACCGGGAGGCGCCGGTTGCAGCCGCGGCTGTATCACCCCGCCCGGGTGGCCGCGACGCTGGGCAGGTGCTGAGCACCCCGAGAGCCTCCGTCGCCGCCTCCCTCCTCTGTCCGGCTGCCCGGCTGCCGCAGTGCTTATGGGGTGTTGGAGGTAGATGGGCTCCCGGCCGGGGAGGCGGCGGTGGATGCGGCGCTGGGCAGAAGCAGCCGCCGATTCCAGCTGCCGGAGAGCCACGCGTTCCCGGCGCCCCTTCGAGCCCGGGGCTCAGCCATGGGGACCTCTGCGAGCGGTAGCTCAGTCCTCGCCTCCTGCAGCCACATCGCCGGAGCCACGATGATCGCGGGCTCCCTCCTCCTGGTGAGCGTTCGGGGGCCGCGCGGGAGCTGTTGGAGCCGCTCTCCCGGGGAGGGGCGGGTGCTCGGGCTAGGGCTGGTGTTGGGGGCGGTGCGCGTTGTCCAGCTGCGGAGTCGCGGGGTCAGGCCGGCTAGGTTAGGGGGCTTGCAATGAAGGCAACACTCCGGAAGACTCCGACGGGTCATTTGGGGGGAGAGGCAAGGCTCAGCTGGGACTTAGGAATGACGGCGAATTGTTTTCCTTGCAATCGGGCTTCCCTGGAGGAGGCGCTAGAGGTGGCAGCTGGGCTTCCTTAGCGTTTCAGGGCTTTTCCCCTATTCGGTCCCCTCGTGCCCCCACTTTCCTCCCCCTCCCCAGCCACTCGCCGCTGCTCTCTCCGGGTGGTGTGGGCCCGGAGCTGTGGTGCGAGGCGCGGAGGGTTGGCCGCGGCCGGCGCTTTGTTGCAGCTGCAGTGTCATGTCGGGATGCTACCGCAGTGGGAGAGTAGTACCGGTGCGCGTCGGACGCTGGAGACAGCGGTGCACCGCGCCCCGCATTCCCCAGCAGAGCGCGAGCCGCCCCTCCCCCACCTCTGCTCTTTGGCTCCGTTGGGTCCCAGTTTTTGCTCGTCAAAAAAAAAAAAAAGAGAGAGAGCCCTCAGACCCAATCTCAGGCGCCTCTGAGCGCCGGCTTTCAACCTGCCAGAGAGCTTGCACTTGAGTGGGGGAAGGGGGAGAGAGATCTATATAAAGGAAGATGAATTATCTCCAGTCTTATCTAATCGTCTTTTACCTGTGGCCAGACAGGTGACCCTGCAGGGCGGGGCAGATTCTTCTCCACCCAAACTGCATTCAGCTCTAAGGCATGTCCTGTACCTATTCCTCCATCAGCTGTCTGGTCAAAGCCTGAAACCACTCTTGACCCAGAATTTGTCCCCAACTTAACCCAGATCCTTTCCCCTTTTTTCCAAATGTTAGAGGGGAGGGGGTGAGTTAGGTGGAAGAAAATTCCTTTGAGATCAAACACTGGAGCCATCGTAAGTTTCCCATTCCTATCTTTTTGTCTCTGCAGGGAAGGTGAAGGTTCTTAGCTAAAAAGCCCACAAAATTTAAAAAACACACACACACAAACAAAAAACAAGAGCCTAAAGGCAGGCTTACTGTCTCCTTCCGGGAAAGGGTTTAGTGCCTGGCCAGCCAAGATCTGCTTAGATCCCAGTTCAGTGCAGTTGCTATGGCCTGGGAATTCATCCTACAGACACTCTGGTTCCCCGTGGGAGCGAGTGTTTTAAGGGGAAGAGAGAGACTAAAGAAAAGTTTGGTGCTGTTAGCATTTATAATGAAGCAAGTCCCAGTCTGCCTTCAGAGACTCTTTTCTGCCCATTTAGAGTAATGGCAAAGTCAAGATAGGTATCTGTGGAACAAGTGTGGTGGGTGGGGACCACTAGGGGGTCCTTTCAAACAGTAAACCTGGATTGACAGTCTTGCAGTAGAAAGAAACCCTGCTAAATCCATATCAGTAATCTTACTGTCAGTGGGATTAAGTCTATCCTTGAGTTTCCTCCTTCTCCACCTGAGATCTGCTCTATGGGGTCCCCCCAACACAACTGATCATTATGCTCCCTGTAGAGTCCACTCCTGCATTAACTCTTATGTCAATATATTTCATTTATTTTACCTTTTAGTATGAGATAGGTGTTTAAAGTAAGATCTTGATGTAATCCAAGGGTATAGGTTGCTTTAACCACCTGAGAAAGACCTCAGCTCCTTTTCCTAGATTATTAAACTCAGTATGTAAAAATTGTGCACTGGACTTGTAACTGAAGACCTGAGAATTAAATTTGGCTATCTCTTTAAGATTTATTTATTTTTGGAAAGAAGGGAGGGGGAGGAGAAAGAGGGGAAGAGAAACATTGATTTGGGAGAGATACATCTGTCTCACAGGTCCCCATCCAGGGACTTGGCCACTTGGCCGACAACCCTGGCATATGCCCTGACCAGGAATCGAACCAGTGATCTTTTCGTTTGCAGGCTGGTGTTTCAGCCACTGAGTCACACCAGTTGGGGCAAATTTTGGCTATCTCTTTAAAAAATGAAATTTATAGTGGAGGTTAGAAGCAATCTCAAGGTGTTAACTAAAATAGGCGTCCTTAGTCTCCTGCTGACTATAATGAAAAGGTTCTTATTCAATTCATGGAATGGCCTAGTGTCGACCCCTTTGTCCCTAAGAGTGTTTGAGAGGGTGTGTCTCGAGTTACTGGGGCTGGCTATGCTGTAACCCCCAAGCAGGGTGGAGAGGCAGTGTCCTTTATTTTTTCTGTGCCCACTCTTCAAGCTCCAGTTCTTGAGACAGGTGTTGTTAAGGTATAAAATGATGATCTCGTGACATTGTCCTAAGGATTATTTATCCCATTGGATTCTTGACTGTGTAAAAATGACAAACACCAGGTCCCAGAACCCAGGTAAAATTGTCAGGTGCTCAGAACACTCCAGGGAGAGGTAGGGAGGTTAGTGACCTTACCCATACATTGCAGTTAAATTAGAAAATAACCCAATAAAATGTCCTGTTATGCCTTTCAGGTACCCCTCTTATTTCAGATATTTCCTGTATTGTATGGCAACTTTTGTTATTGTCATGTTTTTGATGCGTTTTCTTGTCATGGCAGACTTAACTGTATGAAAGCGAACTTACTTTAAGCTTTAAAAAAACCAAATAAATATATAGTTACAATATGTATAACATAGTACACTTGTGTGTAACATACGTAACACATAGTATGATTATATCTATGTGAATTACTATGTGTCAGGTGCTTTATATGCAGTGTCTTACTTACTGTCAACATTTCTGTGGAGCAGGTACTATTATTCTCTCCATTTTACAGATGAGAAAATGGAGGCTGCAGAGTCCTCACTGGTTTGCCCTGGACCACACAGCTCACAAGTGATGGCACTGGGGCTGGACCCCAGGACTGCCTGACCCCTCAACTCATGCTGTCCCCACTGCTGTGCCACACTGACTATTTTACAAGTCCAAACTGCTAGATGATGAAATGTAACAACAGAGAAGGCTCACTGGGGGAAAGTTGGGACTGGTGGTTTGATTTGTTGCAAAACACTAATGAAGATTGCATGAGTGCCTTTGGAAAGAGGTGCTCTTGCTGCTTGTACTTCCGTCTCTGATGAGCTGTGTCTGCATGGTATTGGAAAGTAAACCATAAACTGAAAGACAAAATATTACGTGTTCCAGGCCAAAAGTCTGAAGAGAAGATAAATGAGACCTTTAGGTTCACGCCAGTTTTAAGGAATGCCTAGAAGGGCTGGCCCGGTGTGGTACAAGGCTCCCAGGTGTCTTCTGCCCTCAGGGAACCTGCTTTGACTGGACAGATAGAATGTTGGTAGTGGGGTGGTTAGAAGAGAAGGGAGCTATAACTGACAAGGAAATGAGGTCTGAAATTTTGAAAACTACTATTCTGCATACATTATGAATTCTGGATAGAGGGGCATTTGCTGTAAGAGCCTGTTCAGCTGTGTGGTAGCCTAGAAAGCAACAACATTGGGGATTTTCTCTGTCATTGTGACTAGGTGTCTAGCTTAGTGCCACCTCCTGGCCTTCACTTATCAAAGTTAATTATCAGTATCTTGGCACTTGACTTCGGCTCTTTGACTAGGCAGGCATGGAGTGGTCTTGTGGGGACTGAAGTCCTGAATGGACTTGACGGCAAGTTCAGGTAGAGCTTTGAATGAGAGCTGATATCATATACAAAAGATGTTCTCCTTTTTGTATACCTTAACTCCAGAATTCTAAGGTGTAAAAGCTGGAAGTGAAACCTGGAGGGGAAAAACCCTAGCCTGGATTAGTTTTCATGTTAATAAACCTACATTGAACAAGTTCTGAGAGAAGCAGTGGAATTCAAGGATGAATTAGGATTTGGATCTTGCCTGCAGGTACAATTTATATGGTGTGCAATGTTTGCCTTGGCCAGTGTGGCTCAGTTGGTTGGAGTGTTGACCCATTAATCAGAAGGTTGCCAGTTTGATTCCTGGTCAGGCAGGGCATATGCCTAAGTTGTGCTTTCTGTCCATAGTCCGGTGCATAGGATCCCCTGTCTGGGTGCATTTGGGAGGCAGCCAACTGACGCTTCTCTCTCCCATCAATGTTTCTCCTTCTCCTTTCCTCTCTCTAAAAAAGCAATAAAAAAATGTCTTCGGGTGAGGATAAAAAAAAAATGTACGTGGCCCTCAGTCCTGCTGGTTGGGTTTCACTCTCTCATATGGAATTACCAGACAAATGTACTAAGAGCAATACACAAAATGTGATTGATATGAAAATCTTTAAAAACTTGAAGTACATTTGCTGTTAGTCTGAAAGCCAGAGGAAGAAAAATCTGCCAAGTTTCGTAATGACATACATTAGCTTCAATGGGGAAAGTGACTTACAATCAGCAGCATGGGTCACGTAGGCCTGTACTGGAATGCGGGATTTCTGACTTACCCCATGCGTGTCCCTCCCATTCCTGCTGTCAAATGTATAGAATGTGATCAAGCTTTCTTTTTCATCTGAACTGTTTCTAAAGGCATATGCATGAACCTGCCTCAGGTCCAGTCTACACGGAAAAACAAACGAAACTGCAGTGTAAATAAAATACACAAGCAAACCAAAATAACAAAAAAAAATTTTCTTGTAATGGAACATATACTAACAACTTAGACCGAGGGGGAAAAAAAACCCTGAGGCTAATTAGGCAGAGACCTACCAATTGACTAAATTACATGTTAGTGTGGTTCAGTTTGGACAAAGTCCAAATTGGTAAGCACACTCTTTGGGTTTGGTACACACAGTTAATGCCGTGTTTTCCAGGACAGTTTGCAGAAGGCCCCTTTCTCTGGACATGTCTTTATTGGATAAGGGCAAGTGGGTGTGAACTGCTGGGGTGACTTGATCTAGCAAGTGGTCCCTGTACTTTGTGTATCATAAATCAGAAGGCAGAGACATCACACTTGAATTTTGTACTTGCCTCAGTCCCTGAAGATGAGAGGTAAAGGCTCTTTGGAGACTCTAGGCAAGTTGCATGTAGGTTTTGTACTCAGCTGGCACTTTATAAAGCATGTAAACTATAATTGATTGGCTTAAGTAAACTTTATCAAATTATTTTTTGGTGATAGGAAATGGTCAGATGCCTCGTCAGACTTTGGGGACCAGTATGAATAAAGTGACTTTTCATTGTGGTGGCTCTGATGCTTATATTTCAGTAAGCACTAGTACTCAGCTGGCCTTCTTCCCCTCAAGCAGGCCTGGCGAATTCTGGTGGTGCCAGGTCACTGGCAACTTCCTGGCAAACTCAGGTGCTTTCTTCTACGGCAAGAAGAGCCCAGGTTACCTCATTGCTCCTGGGCATGTGCCCGATGACCATTTGGAGCAGGCTCAGTCTGGACTGGCAGGCACTGATATGTCTGCTTGACAGAATGAAAAGTGAAGCCATCATAGGAGTCAACTTGGTCCGTAAAATTAAATCTCTATTTGGCGTTAGCTGGGCACTGGGCTTTGTTGCTGCCGGAGTAGCAGCTGCTGAGCTTTGCTTCTTTAGGAATAGGGCTGAGATCGTGAGTAAATACTGGCCTTGCCCCAGTGTTTGTATTTGTCAAACAGCAAAAATAAACAGGAATCCTAAATTGGTTTGAATGCTGCCACCTGGCTTTTCTACCACCTCCCATTTCCAGCCTGGGTCCAAGAGGAGAGGAGCTGCGCTGAGGTCAGAATCTGGGAGGAACTTGGCAGGTGTCAGTGAGTGTTGCTGGACGTGGGACTGCAGGGGGTGGGGCTCACTGGTGCTAGGCTGTTGATTCAAAGCGGTAGTGATCTCATTCTCCTTGAGGGGTGCTAAAGGCTGCTGGGAATGGTTCGTTCTCCCTGGTCTTGGAGATGACTGATGTTTGCAGTGGTGGGACAGCTGTGCTCAGAGGGACCTCAGAGAGGGTGGACCTGAGCAGGTTGTGGGTGGGTAGTGAGGGCACTGAGCTGTGTAGCCCCATCTGCTCTTTAGAATGTTAGAAAATTGTCTCTAAGGGTTTGTCCTAAAAACAAAAGCACTAGCAGGACTTAGAAAAGCTAAGGCCTAGCAAGGCTCATTATCTGATCTTTATATAATTTTCCATTTGCTCTTCTGCCGCCAGAAGTGCCTGGTGTCTCAGTCACTTGGAGCCATTTGCAGATCTGTTTCAGGAGGAGGAACAGGACTTTAATAGACTTAGGAGGGAGGAGAGGAGTGAGTCCTTCAGTCCTGGAATCAAATGAGAGCAGCCGTGGTTCAGGAGGACTTGAACACTGAGAACTCAGAAGGAGTAATATTAGTGGCTGTTCATATTAATACTGATACTGATCTTTTTATTGAGTCCTTAACCATTGACTACTTTACCATTGAATACCTTTTAATAATGATCTCAGCCAATTCTACAAGTCCATGAGTTACAGCATTTGCCCCGTTTTATACATAAAGAATGAGGTGTAAAAGAGGTTACGGTGAAGCAATTGGCAACTGCTAGACAGAGGATTCAGATCTAGGCCGCTGTGGCTTTATACACACTGCTGTTCTGCCAAGTTGTGGGTAGGGGACAAGTAACCTTAATTTACTGGAAATTTGTTTTCTGTTACGGCAACGATATTACCCGAGAGTTGAACATTCTCTTTCCATCTGATGAGCACTTCTGCTCCATGTTGGCACTTGGACTTTCAGCCCAAACAGCTAGAGCATGAGCAACCTGTGTGTGTGGCTTGAAAGGGGAGGGCCGGACTCATTGGCAAGCATTTTCCTATGGCGTGACTCTGACGGGCGATGGTGCCATGGGTGAGATGGAAAGAGACGCTTGCAAATTGAAATGTTATAAATAGGGAACGGTTACTTTACTTTCCTGCTACTTGGGTTGCTTTTGAAAAATATTTGCTTAGTGAGTAACAGTGTGACATGGAGTCTACTTAGCAATAGTTTCGACTCATTCAATCCTGAGAAATTGAGGACCTTTTTAGGGTTTTCTTTGCTGCCAGCCTGATTATTTGTATAGGATTAGTGCGTGAGTTTGCCTCGCTGGCTGTTAATATTTCCTTTGTTAACTTCTCATTTCAGGTCTCTGAGAAGCTGGTTTTAACTCCGTGATTGTTGAGGTTTATCAGGTAGTGCTCCTGTAAGCGATCTTTCAAACTTATCTCTTCATAGGCTGTAGGTGCTGACTAGACTAAAGAGAGGCAAAGGGCAAGAGGAAATTTAATCACTGATTCTGGGAAAGAGGTTGGAATTCTGGTCTCCCAAAGAACCTTTGAGACCAGACCATTATCTGATTTGATTCTCAGTATGGGCAGGTCAGTTTAATAGGATTAGGAGAAGCTGGAGGGTTGGGGAGGGGGAAGGCTTCACAGGCAAACGGTGACAGGTTTCCAGAATAAGTGAGCTGGTTGTTATTCACTCCTTGTGCTTCCTTTGCATTTGGAAATCCAGGCCTCCTCTCTCGCTCTTTCTGGGTTTGAATCTGGTGTTAAAACCTGGTCCAGGAAAAAATACAAAATCAGACAAGGTTTGGGTGTGCTTCTTTCCTTATTTGGAATGCTCAGGGCCAGGGCTGTTATTCCATTTCAACTTCTTAAAGATGACAGACAACGCGCCATTCATCTTTGTGTTTCTGGCTCAGTGCCATGACACCTAGCAGTTAAGCAATAAACGATTGTCGAAGGAATTCCAGAAGGATGTTGCTCTAAACTAATTGTTCGTTCTAGACCAGTTAGAGGGCAGCTGGAGCATGAGCTGCATCTCACTCCCGAGATCTATAATTCAAGGGCATTTGAGTTACTAACAGAACATTCTAAACTTAAGCAAGTTGGCAGACTAGAAGAACTAGGGTATGGAATTCTCTTGGTGAGTCTTCCCAATTCATTCCTGTTCTCTGATGACAGTGTGTGAACCTTTATGTGTAGTTAAAACTGATGTACTTGCTTGTGTCCTGTGTTTTTCATGTAGCTATTTCCGTTATCTTACAGGGATTATTTTTATTTTTCATTTATTTAATAAATATGGTGCATCTCTTAAATGTTAGGCATTGCTAGACTCTGGGTATATATATGATAGTAAAAGGTTATTTATGGTTCCTCTGTCTTGGAGTTCATGGCTTATCAGGGAAGACAAAAGGGTTGATATGTAAGAGGAATGAGCCTTTAAGAACAGAAGGAAAAGTGTGCGGGAAAGAGGGAACAGCATGTGGAATGGCACAGAGGTAAGAAAAATCCTGCATGTTCAAAGATTTGAAAGGTCGTGTGGTTGGTGCTCAGCAAATAGGGGCAAAGGGCATGTGGATTGAGGGTAAAGAAGCAGCAGGGGCCAGATCATATAAACCTTTTTAAAGGTGTGAAAGTGTCAGGATATCACTCAGAGTGCAGTGGGCAGCAGGGTTATAATATAGCTTGAATTAGATTTTTTAAGCACTCGCTCTGGCAGCTCTGTGAAGAGTGGATTAGAGAGGGAAGCCTAGAAGCAAGAGACCAGTTGAAATCTTCTGCTGTAGTGCAGGGGGGAGATGATGTTTCTGGGGTGGTGTTACTGAAGATGGGGATAAACATTTTAAAAGATTTTGGACAGTTTACTGTTGGTGAAAGATGGGGGTGGGCAGGGTTGAAGGAAAGCACTTGTTTAGGCTGACTCCCCAGTTCTTGAGTTGAGTCTGGTGGTCTGATTACTTTGGAGGGGAATGCTGGGGGAGGATTTGAGTGGATTGGGGAACCCACAGTTTGGATGGGTGTTAGTAAGTTTAAGGTACCCATGATTATGTCAGTTCAAGTCTTCATGCCTACCATTTCTGATGGCCACTTTTTCCCGGCTAGCAGTGTGTCAAGCCATCCAACTTCTGTGGGACACTTGGATTGTTGTCATTGTTCTCCCACTGAGCAAGCAGCACTGATGACGTTGTCTCTGTACAAAGCAGATGCTGTTTTTCTTTGGGTTGTTCCCAAAAGAGAGGGTATTTGAGGTACATTCCCCAAGGTGGAATCACTGGGTCACAGGAAACGAATGAACAGTTTTATGCCTCTTGCTGAATATTTCCAGATTGCCTTGAGAAAGACTAGATTAATTTAAAGTGCCACCAGCAACCTATAAATGTGTCCTTTACCCCACAAGCCTGACAGCATTGGAGTTTGTCATCTTAATTTATTTATGCTGCTTCAATAGAGATAGGGAAATATCCTTGATTGTGTAAATTTGCATTCCAGTAGTTGTTAGGGATGTCATAAATTTATCCATGTGATGATTACTTGTACTGATATCGCCCTCTGTCCCAACTATTGAGTGGAATTTGTGTTAACCTCATTTGCATTAATTCTTTATATTTTCAGTTACAAGATTTTTTTAAATCTTCACCTGAAGATATATTTATTGACTTTATAGAGGGAGGGAGGGAGGGAGACTGAGAGAGGACTATTGATGTGAGAGAGAAACATTGACTGGGCATATGCAACCAGGCCCACAGTCTAGGAGTCAAATCTGCAACATTTTGGTGAATGGGGTCGTGCTCCAACCAAGTGAGCCACCTGGCCAGGGTGAGTTAGATAAGTTTTTATTAGCTATGTATAACATATATTTTTACATGCTACCTTTACTATTATTACATTTAGTAACACAAAAATTTACGTTAAGATTTTTAAATCCATTTTATTTGTGTCTGAGAGTATCTTTGTTATTCCTGGTTTTAATATAAATATAAAGAGTCAGAAATGATCTCTTTACAGAATAAACTTACGTGATTACTTTGAATTGTGTCTTTGATCGTTTTAATGTGGGGTTGGTTGGCTTCATGGACTTGAGTGTCATGTTGGTGGTGAGGACTACATCAGTGTGTCCTGCAGGATGTCTATGCACCTTGGCAACGAGTGAGGGATTATATGGTCAAGAGCGTTTCAGAACTTCTGTGTCCAGCTACATCGCCATCTTCTGTAGCCCCCCTGCCAGGGCTTGCTGGAGCCATCAACAGCTGGTATTAACTGTGCCTCTCTAAGACGGGGCTGCAGTCAGGAGCATGTCCTCAGCCTTTAGGCCAGGGATTGCTAACCTTCATCTGTAAAAAGCTGCCTCATAAGTATTTTTGGCTGTGCGGTCTACGTAGTCTCTGTGGAGAGGACTCAGCTCTGCCTTTGCAGTGCTTTGAAGCAGCCCCAAGCCATACCTAACAGAGCGGGCGTGGCCATGTTCCAATAAAACTTGATTTGTGGACACTGACTTTTGAATTTCAAATAATTTTCATGTGTCACGAAAATATTGTTCTTCTTTTGGTCCCCTCTCCTCAAACTATTGAAAGGCAAACAGCATTCTTAGCTTCTGGGCTGTAAAAAAGCAGTCAGCGGGCTGGAATTTGTTCGCCCATGTTTTGGACCCAGAATCACGGACCTCCTGTGGGACTAGATCAGGGAACGTCACTCTGGACCTGCTGGCGGAGATGGTGCCCGCTTGTCTACAGGGCGCTTCTCAGTAGTGGGGCCTCTCTCCTCTGTTGCGTTTTCTCATTTACTACGTACTAAGTTTATATTCTAACTCTGTTTCGAAATGCCCCGTTGTTGGTCTTTTACTTCATTTTGCAGTCTGTATTTTTTTGTTTTGTAGAATGTTCCAAGTCTAGGAAGGTATATTTTCAGATTGTAGCTTTTTAAATCTGCAGTCTTCACATTTAAATTGGGACATTTAAAAAGATTACTAATCCCAAGGGAATAAAGCTAAAATGTAGTAAAATGATAAGTAGGAGGAGTGCTAATTAAAATAACTAACATTCATGGAACACTGCTTGTGTCACCCTTGTCCTTTCTGCTTTACCTGTAGTAACAATTCTGAAAACCATGTTAAGAGAGTAGGTGTTACGCAGTAGATGGAGCCTAGCTCAGTGGATGGAGCGTGGGCCTGTGAACCAAAGGGTTGCTGGTTCAATTCCCAGTCAGGGCACATGTGCCTCTCTAAGACAGGGCTGCAGTCAGGGCTGCAGGCCAGGTCACCAGTAGGGGGCATATGAGAAGCAGCCACACATTGGTGTTTCTCTCCCTCTCTTTCTCCTTCCCTTCCCCTCTCTCTAAAAAATAAATAAATAAAACCTTTAAAGAGAGAGAGAGTAGTTGTTACCGTTATCTCCATTACACTAAATGAGGAAGTGGAGGCACAGGGCTGCCCAGATCCCCTAGCGAGGACCTGCGCAGGCGGACCTGCTTGGCACACTCCAGGCTAAAATAGGTTTCGTTTACACATTCTTGCTGGAGTTGCTGCACTGGCTGGTGTCGTTACTGTCGCCTTGGTTTGTATCAGGATCCTTACTGAGCACAGAAGAATAGTAGTATTTCCCCTGAACCTTTACCACTATCTTCTTAACAAAGTGGCTTCTGCACGTAGCTGAGCATCTTAGCCTATAGGAATGTCAGTTGCAGTGTATGGAAGGTGGTGAGGGTCTGTGGTTCACAGACTGAATGCTGAGTGCACGCTCTTCTGCATTGCAGGTTCCAGGCAAAACAGCATCTGGGTCAGGTCTTGCCCGTTTTTTTTCCTTTTCCCAGTGTCCCCTAAGCTTGCCTCCTTGCTGTCCTATAGTCAGCACATTTTAGCTTTGGCATTCTCTATATTTGCAGTTTCAACAACAGTCCCTACTTTTGCCCTAGCAACAGAAGACTTTTTTAAATCAGAGAGGATAGTAGGAAATACATGCAAGAACTAACCAAATTTATATAACATTACCGGGAACAAATCTGTCTGTGCTTTGTGGAAGCTTTCCCCTTGCAGCTTTTCCCTTCATACGTTCTTTTTTCTCCTTCAAATCTAGAGAATTCCCAGCAGTCAGTGCCTTGCCATTACTGATTTAATGTGCTGCTCACAATAAAGTGGTCAGAAATCCTGGGGGTGTCTAGCTCTGCCTGGCTTTTGATTGTCTGTTAGCATGTTTTATAGTCACCATCTCAGAAATAAACCTTGGTTGCCTTATCTTTGTTATAAAATTGACAGTAACAGGTTTTCTTAAAATACTAGTTTTATGCAGTATGAAAATTTTTTCTACATTAAACTCATAAAGTATTCCTGCTTGTTCATTATGAGTACACAAAAGTTTATCACTGCTTTCAGTTAATTTTGTTAAAAATGATGGCAGTTTGCCCTGACAAGTGTGGCTCAGTTGATTGGGCGTCGTCCCTTGAAGCCACTCCGTTCCTCTTCAGCCTAGGTTGCGTGTTCAGTTCCTGGTCAGGGTGTGTGTGGGAGGCAACACATTGATGTTTCTGTCACATTGATGTTTTCCTCTTTCTCTTTCTCCCTCTCTTCCCCTCTCTCTCCCTTCCCCTTCTCTAAAAATAAATAAAATATTCTAAAAAAATGATTGCAATTTGATAGGGAACAAGAATGACATAAATTATGTTATACTTGTAAACTACAAGGAAATTTTTCCCCACTTGCTTGAAGGGTAAGATCATGGGATTAGAATCTTTGAAGATACGTTGACCTCCATGTTCTGACATCTACTAGCATAGCTGTAGGTGTTTTGTCTTCAGTCAGGTGCATCTCGGGGCCCTAAAGTAGAAGTGACATGGGCGGGACAGGAGTGATGTGGGTCACCACAGCGAGTGCGGGGGCCCTGGCAGCATTTTTAAAGCTGGTCATTTTAGGGCTCCCTCTTCCCTGCTTTGAAATTTGCTTTGTCTTGGGCTTTACCCAAGTATTTCCAATATTTGGAAGTATTTGGAAGAATATTTCCAATATTCTAAGTATTTGGAAATACTTAATTTCCAAAGCAAGTATTTATGGTGTTTCCATATCCTGTACAGTTTGGCTGCTTTACCGATACTTGCTTATTTATCCACTACTGGTGAGGTACATGTTCTGGGTAAATGAAAATTTCTAAATAACTAAAGTTTAAACTAGGGTGGATCACCAACAACCTCTGGAGAATAATATGGTGATACCACTTACAATTCTAAGGATCAAATTAGTGTAATCTTTTTTGTTAAAACAAAGGGGGATGTTTAAACTCATCCTTACATTTGCTTGTCATTTCAAGTACCATGCTAAGCATCATACTTGTGAACCAGTTATGGTTCTGTTAAAACAGAATGATACCCTCAGGGTTTCTGGAGGTGAAACTATTTGCTCTTGTCCAAAGGCTGCCAGACCACTTCATCTCTTGAGTTATTGTGAGTGTGCAGTGGAAGCTTTTTGGTTTTCTCACAGTTGCTTTTATACCTGTGCTCATGTGCAGCAGCCTCCTCTACCACCACGCTTTAATTGGCTGCTCCTGGTTAGTTCAGGTCTGCAGATCTGTTCATTCATTTAGTCCACAGAAGCTTGTCAGGCACACCATGAACTGGGTGCCGGCGTCAAGGGCTTTGACAGCATCACTATGTAAAACAGAGTCTATCCTTGACTTTCTGGACCTTGTGGCTCAGGGGAAAGAGGACACACTAAATGGAAAAATTTCTCAGTACAAAATTATGGAAGTTATAGGGAAAATAAAAGGAATGAGGGGAGACAGTGAAACCTAATTTAAGTTTAGGGAGAAGAGGGCAGGCATGGCATTTCAGAGGATGCCGTAGCTCTGTGAAAGATTTTTCATCTTCTTCTAAGTCATGTGGACCACTATTGAGAGTTTGAAGCAACAGATGAAAGTCTCAGACTTGCTGTGTGAAGGAGAGTGCACGTCAGAAAGGAAGCCAAGAGCTCAGTACTAACTGCTAGGCTCTAGAAGAGGCCCGAGGCTCCTGGTCCAAGCATTGTCAGGCCCTTCTTTGGACTGATCAGTGAAGTACTGGCAGACATTTTTTTTAAAGTGCCAGACAGTAAATATGTACATGTAAATTTGCGAGCCACGTGGTCTCTCTTGTAACTCTTCAGCCCTGCCACTGTAGCATGAAGGCAATAGCTACATGAGCGGCGGAGTTAACAATAGAACTTACCTACAAGAATGAGTGGCGTGTGGGGTTTAGTTTGCTGACTTCTGGCTCAGAGGATGCTTGATCTGTTATTTTCATGATCTTCATTTTGAAGTGGTTGAGCAAGCGAGGAAATGCAATCTTCACGGTTGTCCCTGGCCTTGAGCTGCTTCTAATCATTATGGGAAGATAAATATATACACTTATGAGGCCATCAACAACATTACAAGACAGTATGTAATTAGATACCTACATGATGAACAGCAACAGGAAATGTGATGAGATGGTTGCTCATCTGATTGGAATCTGGTTGTCCAAGAAATGTTGTACAGGCTTCATGGAGAAGGTGAGACTTGACAATCGCAGAGGCTAGAATTGACTACAACGTAGTCCAACCTGCTAATTTTACAAGCAGGTAAAACCAGGTGCAAACAATCTTAAAGCAGTGTCTGGACAAGGATACAAGCCTTCTGTTTTCTAAATCTTTGACCAGCTATTCTTTCTACTTCAGATCGGGTCCGCACACAGGCTGAAAGTACATGTATGGTATTGATGTCAATACTATATCCTATTAATACTATGTCATGTTAGTGGAAAGGAGGAGGAGTGAGAGGTTCCAAGTTATGGGTTGTGTGGAGACTTCTTTTGTCCCTGAAGAAAGTGGTTCTTAAAAGATGGAGAGCAACATGGTGGTAGCTGTCATTTGGGATGAGAAAGAAAGAAAAGGAACGGGTGGGGAGTGGGAAGCAAAGGAGGGAAATACAGAGTGTAGAGAAATGGGTGCCTGCACTCACAGAGGGACAAGGAGGCAATCTGCATGTCCTCAGAGGGAAGTATCCACAATAAGGCATAGCTGCGCAGTTGAGGAGAACTTGACCATTCTAAAGGAGGTAGTCCGTCTGTTCTAACATGGAAAGATTCAGTGATGCAGCATGAGGAGAGGCACACAACCCAGCCACAGAACAGTGTGTGTGGCCTGTTCCCTTTAGACAAAACTGAGGCAGCCAACCCGAAGTCTGTAAGTATGTGTACGGGTAAGGCCTCAGGGCAGGTCTGCACCGAAATTAACAGCGAGTTTGTCCAGGGGATGGGTGGATTTGAGCAGATACTTAAACATTTTATTGTATTTTGTGGTTGTTGGAACTGTCATAAGAATGCTTATTATTTAAAAAAAAGAAACAATAACAGTATTTCAACAATAAGTGCCAGGTTGGAAAAGAGGCCAGGGAGGGGCTCTGACAGTGGAACTGGGCTGCTTCCAATGTGTTTCTCAGGATCAGAGAGAATTCAAGCCAGAGGAGTCTGGCCTTAGTTCGGGGGTTCCAAAAGTTGGTGGGGCATCAGAATTATTTAGAAAGCTTAAACACAAAATAAAACACGTTCCCGGCTCCATTGCAGAATGGTGTGACCCTGGGTGATGGGACTGAGACTGAATTTTTTTAAAAAGCTTCCCAGGTAATCTTGTTGCTGCCCCTGAGGCCTGAGGCTTTGGTGAAGCTCTGATTTGGTCTCCCCACCTCTGTACAAACGAGAGAACGGAGGCTCTCCTCCAGGTAGGACGCAGCGTTGGGTGTTCGCTTTTCAATGACTGTGTCTCCCGATTCAGGTGTTTTCCCTAACGGGAGCTTTTAGGTTTCATCTAAATTGTTTTAGCGGTACATCTTATAGGGAACATTCTTAAATATTGTTTTTGAACTTGATCCTCACCCTCCCTACTACCCATTGTTTCACCCTTTGAATTGGCTTTGGGAATGATTTTTATATGATTTTAATTTTCTTAGAAACCAGAGGGTTGCCTCCAGGCTAGCAGAAAAAGCTGTAGTTTTAGACCATGTGTCTTCAGCTGACTAAAAGGCCTTAAGAAAATAACTTTTCTCAGGTGTCATCTCTGTCTCTGTTCAGGGAAAAGGCCATTGGCACTTCTTTCCCTGGGCAGGGTTTCAGTGGGAATGAATAGCCCAGGGGACAGTCCCTTCAGCTTTGTAGCAGGGAGAGTGGACCTTCCTTCATATGAGTTCTTACTTGGAAGCCGCCTAGCCAACTGGCAAAGCAGAGCCACTGTGTTTGAGGAGAGACGGGGAGCTCGGAGTCCTCCCTCGTGTTCCTGCCCTATCGTGCACCTTCCTGGCCCACAGGATAGCCCCGAGAAATGTGTTCGGTACTCTGCCCTCTTGAGTCCAGTTTGAAAACCATTGATTTGTTACTCTTTCTCCTCCCATTCATAATTATTCCCCAGATCCAGCTGTTCTGACCTCTTGTATCTGTTGCCTTCCTGTTCCATGGCTTCCACCTTTGTCCTTTGAAGTTGGGGTGCCAACTTCACCTTTAAGAAGGTTTGCACATCTTCTGTGTTCTCCCACCACTTTCACTGTCCACTCTGCAACCAGATAGCCTTTTTTATTCATATACGTGATTGTATGCCTCTATCCCCGACCTCCAGTATAAACGTACAGTGATTTCCCATTGCATTTTGGGTTGGGATCAAATTGTGGGGCCTCTCCAAGTGTAACTGTGGCTACTGTGTTACATCTGGACGTAGAACCACACAAGTTTCTTAGTTGCTGAGCTGAGCTTCCTCTGCTTTAGACTTTTGTTCTGGGGCTCCCTCTGTCCAGTCCGCTTCCACTAACCCTGTCCAGACTTAAGTTCCGTTCCTCCATCCTTCAGAAGTGCTCCAAAACTTTTCTGTAGTGTCTCTGAGCTGTGGAGTACCTGCTAAACCCTTTCTCACAGGATGCTATTTCTCCTTCTCTGCAGTAATCTCAATTCTAATTAAGCAATTACTAACATAATTAGTTGTTTCTGTCTGTCTTCCTTTAGAAGGTAAACACCATAAGGGCTGGAATAGAGTTCTCTTACACGCACACATGTAGTAGGTCTTTAATGAATGTTGTCCAGTGCTTTCATGGTACCTAGTCTGTGCACAAATCGCATGTCTAGTGCTCAGCTCAGGTGAGATGGCCAAGGCATGTTGTGTGGTACCTCTGTTTGTAGGAGCTGGAATTGCCTGTCGTAGGATGAGGTAACTTAATGGTCCATTTGTAGAGCCACATCGTCTTAAGTGGGTTACCTAGTATTGTGCAGTTTGAAGAGCCCTAAGTTTTGCTTTAATTAGAAACTTCATCAGTTATTCTAAGTGAACAAAGAACTGGAAAATCCACTTAATGAGTGGGGAAGTGTGTGGGTACAATGGGGTTTGGAGGTGGGTTTTGTATCTTGTTTGGGGCCCTCCAGTAACTCAGTAATCATGGGACCAATGTAGAATGTGGTAGCATTCCTCACCTTGAGATTTAGAGGTGTGTACTCTAGGGGGAAAAATGAAACCATAGGAAGCCAGTGCTTAACCCCACACCCAGACACACACACAGTGAACACATGACCTCCCGTGCTCATTCCGCAGAGCCACCTCCTGGGTGTGTGTCTCGCTGCCTGTCTAGCCTCCCTGCCTGGGGAGGGGGCCAGACTCAAGGCCCCCTTGAGTCTGTAGCATATCAGAGTGATGTTCGTCTCTGCTCACTGCTCTCTGGCTGGATTGCCTGTTCTCTGATTTCATTTAATCTGCACAAGTGTCATAACCTGCCTCAGGGTTATTCATACATCTTTCAAACTTCAGAGTACCTTAGTTCTCTACAGCTGCTTTTGCCCTTAGAAACTTGGAGAAGTACAGAGCAGAGCCTCTTTTGCAACCTCTTGGGTTGTATCCTTATCATTGGGTGGGTTGGGAGAAGGTGTGTCTTCATATGCTCGCCAAATGGCAGTTGGGCTCCAGGAGATAGATGGTCATGAGTTTTCTTTCCTCAATCAGATGCGTCTGCTATGCTTAGAAGGGGTGGCTGGGGCTGATTTTGTAAGACAAGGTGCAAAAAAAGCCAGAAGTGAAAAGGGATGTTACCACAGAATTAGTTATCAAGCAAATTATTTTTCTTGAGTCCAAGATGAAGTTAATTATCTTAACAAGAATATCAACCATATTTTTTGAGGGGTCTTAGATTAAAGAAAAGATGAATATATTCTCATAAACAAAATTTTTCAGTATTGTCGTTTAACTAGAGGCAGCTCTGGGACAGGGCAAAGGACTTTAAGGGTGATGCTTTGGTTCAAATAGTTAAATTTGAGGTAGAGGAGAATTGAATCTTGGGTTGTTTCAAGGTGCTAAGGAGACAGGAATTCTGACCATTTTGAAAAAAAAAAATCTTGCTTTATTCTCTCAGTTACTGGTACAGAGACAAATTGAGAAGGAATTTGCCCTGTTGGGTAGCTGGTATTTGAGGTAGCCATTATTTTCTTGACATATAACCTCTCTCTGTTTTGTAGAAGACAGTGAAAACTTTCTTGTTGGACCCTCTCAATCTTCATTAATGCAGAAAACTCTCTTTTAATATGTATTCTTAACCATCCCCCCACCGCCAAGGACCTCTGGATTTAGTGCCACAAATATAATTTCCTTTTTCCCAAGTTTTCATTCTGAAAGTTAATATAAAATTCTGTCCAGCTGGGTGAAGTTTCTGTTCCATGACTTAAATTTAGTGCCCACTGCTCCCTGGCTGAGCCCAGTGTTGTGCTTGGGCTCCTGGGAGGCTGCAGGTCCGTGTTCTACTGACCATGGCCTTTAGAGCCTGAACAAATAGGATGTGCATCTAAAAGCATCAGCTCTGTTGATTAAAGCACATTAAGAATGCCAAGGGCCTAACTCTGTTTTGCAAAACAAACAAACAACCCAAAACCTAGCAAACAAAAAATACAGTGTTGCATAGATGAAACATTTGAAAAAACTCACACCATGTCTCTAGGTTAACTGCAAATGGTGCTTTGAAAGTAGCAGCTTGAATAGATAGATGCCAACCTACTTTTCAGTTGTTTTGTCATGGTATCAGAATATGGTAATTTAACATTTGGGTCAGGGAAAGGAAGATAACTAACTAGTCAGCAAGTTGTTTTCTTCTTGCATTAGGACGTTTGACTTCTATACAGCATTTTAAATAGAAGCTACACAGTGTGTTCATGTTCATATTCTCAACTGATTTTTATAATTGAGAGGTATTGCCAGCTTCATTTTACAGTTGGAAGAAAAGGAAGCTGAGGCAACGGTCAGGCAAGGAAACCAAAGCTTCACAGCTAGGAGGTCAAGCCCCGGGGTGGAATCAGTCTTTGTTTCTCTATTGTATAGTAGCCTAGTGTTAGGAAGATATGGTCGGATTTTTGCTAGGAACGATAATGGTGGTGATAATGGTGGTGGTGGAATTGTTCCATCTTTTATTCTCTGTTCCTGTTGGTTATTGTCCCCCCCCCCTTTTTATTTCTTTCAGCTTGGATTCCTCAGCACCACCTCTGCTCAGCCAGAACAGAAGGCCCCAAATCTCGTCGGCAAATATCACCATGTTGACCGTGCCACTGGCCAGGTGCTAACCTGTGACAAGTGTCCGGCAGGAACCTATGTATCTGAGCACTGTACCAACACAAGCCTGCGAGTCTGCAGCAGTTGCCCTGTGGGCACCTTTACCCGGCATGAGAATGGCATAGAGAAATGCCATGACTGTAGTCAGCCATGCCCATGGCCAATGGTTGAGAAATTACCTTGTGCTGCCTTGACTGACCGAGAATGCACTTGCCCACCTGGCATGTTCCAGTCTAATGGTACCTGCATTCCCCATACGGTGTGTCCTGTGGGATGGGGTGTGCGGAAGAAAGGGACGGAGACGGAGGACGTGCGGTGTAAGCAGTGTGCTCGGGGTACCTTCTCTGATGTGCCTTCTAGTGTGATGAAATGCAAAGCATACACAGACTGTCTGAGTCAGAACCTGGTGGTGATCAAGCCAGGGACCAAGGAGGCAGACAACGTCTGTGGTGCACTCCCGTCCTCCAGCAACACCCCGCCTTCCCCTGGCACAGCCATCTTTTCACTCCCCGAGCACATGGAATCTCATGAAGTCCCTTCCTCCACTGATGTTCCCAAAGGTAACCTAACTTCCTGAGTTCTTTATTTGATGAGGGCTTGGTACAGTGGGCTTGTACCAAGGATGTTTTCTCCATTTTGTATATTCCAAAGTCACTCCTTGATGAAGGGACTTGTATTTTGTGGCCAATTAAATCTGTCTTCTTGGGACCTTTTAGAAACATTTAGACTGTTTTCAAGTAGCTAGAGGTATCGGATATCTAAGAACTGGGTCACATCAAGCTAGAAAATAAGAACCCAGTAAAACAAGGACAGTGTATGGCCTTATGTAAGTCACTAAACTTCTGGCCTTGGTTTCAAAGTTGTCAAATACATGAATGATTTAGATGTTTGAGGTCACTTCTGGATTAAAAGTTTTCCAACATGGAGTCAGCCCTGGGTGGATGCAGGGAGTAGGTCAAAAGGAGGAAGAAGGGGAACAGATAACAAAACATGTGGAAGGGAAGGATGAGTTTTGGATTCAAGGTTAGGCAAAGAGGGGAAAATAAGTTAGAAACTTCAAGGAAACAAGCGAATTTGTATCTGTATTTGTATTGAAGATAACTAGCATTCACATCTGGAAAATAACGTTGTTTTTTAAAATGATTCTAACTTGGTGCCCTTCATCAGGTATCTCAGTTTTCCTCAGAATTCATTTAGAATCTCAGGCAGAATATAAAATTTAGTCTTTATTTTCAAATCCCTTTTGGTTGAACTTAGTAACTTCCATGAGATGATAGCTAACTTGAGTTGTGCTTTTTAGCGTGATATCATGTGTGACTGTCTTTGACCTTTGTGATGACCCTGTAAGGAGGGCCTTCTTACAGCGGCTGTTTGGAAGGGAAGAAACAGGCTCAGAGAACTCCGGTGGTGTGACGAGGTTTTCTCAGTGACTGAGACGGGCCAGGTCCTGTTTCTTGGGACTCAAATCTCTGGCTCTCACAACTTGTTAATGAAGATAACTTGTGGAAGCTTCTCTGAACGAAGTCCACTAAACTGCCAGGCCAAATCTTATTTAATCAGTTAATAGAGTACTCTAAGGAAGTGTCCTACCTTTTTTTTTATTCACTGACCTGTCTCACCAAACCTTTCTTTCACTGGTCAGATTTGGATTTGAGTTTGAGCTCTTTTCTCTATCTCAGTCATATTCTCAATTTTCCCCTTGCATTATGAAAGGTGGGAGAGGAGTGGTATAAAGGAATTAAAGGACAAAGGAATTAGATTTGAACTAGTAAGATGATTAAGAGTCGACTAAAGTTCTTAACATACACGCGTCTGCTCAGGGCGTGAAGCACGGAAGAGGCTGCTGTGAGGATGCCCTGTGTTTTGGCGTGAGGAGGTGAATCAGTTCAGCTGTTAAGCTTAGTTTTTACCTTCTACATAAAGGTGCTTTTAAGAGCTTTATGAAAATGTGCAATATAATTTATTCTTAAGCTCCAAAGGTCATCTCTTCTTTAATTATCGGGCCTGGTTTGGAGATGAGCAGGAAGAGGAGGGAATATCTAGATCCCCAAATATAGAAAAGCTCTCCCCCCTGTCCTTACTCTTTTTTTTCTAGGCATGAACTCAACAGAATCCAACTCTTCTGCCTCTGTTAGACCAAAGGTACTGAGTGGCACCCAGGAAGGGACAGTCCCTGACAACACAAGCTCAGCAACGTGGGAGGAAGGTGTGAACAAGACCCTCCCGAACCTCCAGGTAGTCAACCACCAGCAAGGCTCCCACCACAGACACATCCTGAAGCTGCTGCCATCCATGGAGGCCACTGGGGGCGAGAAGTCCAGCACGCCCATCAAAGGTGCCAAGAGGGGCCACCCCAGACAGAACCTACACAAGCATTTTGATATCAATGAGCATCTGCCCTGGATGATTGTGCTTTTCCTCCTTCTGGTGCTTGTGGTGATTGTGGTGTGCAGTATCCGGAAAAGCTCAAGGACTCTAAAGAAGGGGCCCCGGCAGGATCCCAGCGCCATTGTGGAGAAGGCAGGGCTGAAGAAATCAATTGCCCCAGCCCAGACTCGGGAGAAGTGGATCTACTACTGCAATGGCCACGGTGAGCTTTCTTTTCTCCTTGCTTTACAGATCCCCTGCCTCTTCTTCTTCCCTCGTCCCTGGTATCTGAAGGAGTGGGAAATGCAAGGTGTCTGGAATCTGTTTTGTACACTAAGTGCTATTTGATCTAGTTGTGTTATGAGAAATGAGGAGGTCAGCATTTGATGCAGTGCATTCAGAGAGAATAACCACTCTGCCCCTTTCTCTCCTGGCACATTTAAAGGAGCATGTTGTAAAATGAGAGACCTGAGGGGGACGTTTAGGGACTTTGCGCGGCCTTGTCACTCGGCACGTGAGGGGGCTGCATTCGGAGAGATACGGCTGCAGCCTTGAGTCAGGCTGGCTGTTTGTGTAGGGCAGATGGGACTGGCTCCGCACTAGAGCGCCCCTTTGACCTGGCTAGGTTGCTAAGAAAGTAAAAAACCACTGGTCTTAAGTTTGACTTTTTGAACCTGAACCTTGTTTTTAGGGTCCCATCCTTTTTGCCCAAGTACTTCCCCAACCTGTCTTACATTTTTAGGACCCCATTTCTACCAGGATAGGAAGGTCTTTTAGATTACAGACACCCAGAGCCTGAGAGGATGGTGGTTGTTTGAGGCTGGGCCCCACGTCTACATGGCAGTCTGTACACAGTGTGTTCATACGGGTCGGAATATTTGTTTTTCCTTTTTTGAAGGCCAAAAATAGCTTGCGGAAGTTGCCCTAGGAGCTGTTCGGTGTGAGGATGGCAGTTTTCAGACTGTGGCAGTAACTTCCTTTTCTTTAAATCCTAGAGTGAGATTTCAGCCTAAAATTTTGATAATTCTAGTTAGGTACCCTCTTGCCCCTTAATGGTAAAAGTGTTAGCCTAACTTTCTGGGGAAGAAAAACCTCCACAAAAACAAAACAAAACAAAACAAAGATGATTTGACTTTTTGTATTGAGTCTTAATAAATGTTTATACCCTTTGGCCCAGCAAATTTGAGGGGAATCTATTATAAAGGTATAACTAGAAGTACAAAAAAAAATTTAAGCACAAAGATCTTAAACTTTTAACTCACCATTATATATAATAAATTGATGCTGGAAACAGTCAAAGGGATGGTTTTAAGGAAATGACTAAGTAAATTATGGCCTATCTATATTATGGAATATTATATTGACATTGAAGATTCTATGATTTTTTTTGACTGATCTCATAGGAAATTGTTTGCATTAGGTTAGAGAAAAGAAAAAACAGTCCAGACTACACAAGTCATATAATATAACCGCAGTTCTCTTAAAACTTTGGAATAAAGACGAAAGAAAATAGGCTGAAATGACAGTGCTGTTTCTTCAAGTTTGGTGGGAATAGGTGAGATTTATGTGTGCGTTTTTTTTTCTCCTTTGTTAGTTTTCTTCCCCCAAATTTTCTAAAATAAGCACATGCTACTTTTATATTCAGAAATTTAGAAAAAGTGAAAAGAACAACAGCAGCAGCTCATTCAGCTTCCTTTTGCTGATTTGTGTAATAACCAAACCACGTGAGAATCCGACTGAGGCAGACGTGTCCCTGGGGATGGGGCCTGCCTGGACTTCAGGAGGCTGCCCCTTGTGGCAGCCCAGCTGGGCAAGGACGGCGTCAGTCCTCTCCTCTTTAATAAAAGGTTTTTTTGTTTGGATATAATTTCAAACTTAGTGGAAAATTGCAAGAACAGTACAAAGAATACCTGTATACCCGTGCCCAGATGGACCTATGGTTAACATTTTCCTCTTTTGCTTTATGTGCTCTCTTTATATAAAAAATGGATTTTGTAAATGATAAAATATGTGTAATACAGAATAGTTTATTTTATAGTGTACAATATATATTATCTACATACACACATATGTATACCCATAGAATAATTTTTCTGATCTCTTCCCTGACTCTTTATTTTCATCTCTGGTATAAGATCTGGTCTAGGGTCAAACACTTCTTTAAATTGCCCTTAAAGTGACCAGTTGGAGCTCTTGTTCTGATGCGTCTAATTAGTGGAAAAGTAGTAGAGAAACATCCTGCTGGATTACGTAAATATTTGAAACTCTTCTCTCATTATTCACTTTATTAAAGAAATGACTCTATTCCTTTTTTTGTTTTTAAGATTCTTTGTTTATTTATAGACATAGGGGAAGGGAGGGAGAGAAACATCAATGTGTAGTTGCCTCCCACATACCCCCTACTGGGGACGTGGCCCACAACCCAGGCAAGTGCCCTGACTGGGAATTGAACCAGTGACCCTTTGGTTCTCAGGCCAGCGCTCAATCCACTGAACCACACCAGCCAGGGCATGAATGACTCTGTTCCTTTAGTAGTTGAATTTATGGAGTAGATTATGATCCGCTATATTTCTGAACTCTTTCGCAGTGTAGTTTTCAGAATTATTGAGGACACAGTGAGTTATCAACGTATACAATGCTTACAGATTCTATAACCATGGTAATGCTCTAAACTACTGTGCCTGTGTTGTTCAAACATAATTTTAATATATAGTTTTATAAAACGAATGGAAGTGCCAAATCGAACAAAGCCCAACCATACTTTCTGTGAAAGCAGTATCTCAGAACAATGCTGTCCCAACTAAATCCAAATGCAGTAGTTCCTCCTTATTTGTTTCAGTTACCCATGGTCAACCGGGGTCTGAAAATATTAAATAGAAAATTCCAGAAATAAACAATTCAGAAGTTATAAGTTGTATGCCATTTTGAGTAGTGTGGTGAAATCTCATGCTGTTTTGCTCCTTCTGGCCCCGGATGTGAATCATCCCTTTGACCTGCCTCTCCGTGCTGTGGACCTACCTGCTCTGTAGCCATGTGGTAGCCACCTCAGTCATCAGGTTGGCCGTTGGGATTCCACAGGGTTTGGGTTCAAGTAATACTTATTCTACTTAAGAATGTCCCCAAACAGCAAGAGTAGTGATGCTGGCAATTGGGATATGCCAAAAAGAAGTTGTAAAGTGCTTTGTTTAAGTGAAAAGATGAAAGCTCTCATCTTAATAAGGAAATTAAAAAAATCCTATGCTGAGGTTGCTGAGATCTATGGTAAGAATAAAACTTCTATTGTGAAATTGTGAAGAAGGAAAGAAGTTTGTGTTAATTTGCTGAGAGAGAGAGATCACATTCATATAACTTTAATTATAGGATATTGTTATAACTGTTCTATTTTATTATTATTGTTGGTAATCTCTTAGTGGGCCTAATTTGTAAATTAAACTTCATCATAGGTATGTATCATAGGTACGTATGTATACACATAGTAAGTGCATGTAGGTTTGTTACTGTCTGCAGTTTCAGGCCCCCACTGAGAGTCTTGGAATGTAATGTCCGAGGAGAAGGAGGGACTGACATAGTCTCATTCAGGTGTCTCTGTCTTTTCCAAAAGTTTAAAGCCCCTCCTCCCAGGTTTTTTCATTGGGATGTTTATATTTAAAGTATTTTTCTAAAGAAGGTCTATTTTCCCCCCTAAATTTCTGCTCTTAAAGGTTCAACCAAGTAAAATCCCATTACAAAGAGAGGTTTTGTTTAGTGAAAACCATTCCAGGTGCTCGCAGAGGCCTGTAGAAACAACGGCTTGTTCCGGTTGCATTGAGTTCTGGGCAGCAGGTAATCCCTATACTAAGATCTTTTTCTGGTCCTTGTCCATTTGTGAGGACGAGAGTGGGGATAAAACTGCAAGCCCTGGGTGTTCTCTCTAAGAGGTCATGTAGGACCTCACTGACGTCTGCCTGCCTTACACACGGCAGGCCCTGCTCCCAAGCACTGTAGACTCTCAGCACTCTGAAGCCAGGCCATGGGCTCCTGTCTTTCTCCACAAGAACCTCTTTTTTTGCCTCTATTCACCTCTCTCTGCCTACCACAGACTTATGGTTCTTAAAGTGGAACTCCACAAAACTGCAATCTTACTGTCACGGAATCCTAGTGCTGGAAGGCCGAGATGAGACCCTGTGTGGCCAGGAGGATGGGGGGCTGAGGGTGCTGTGCTTTTCGTCTGTTCCTTCCCTTGTGAAGCCTGAGCAACTATTACATTTAGTAGACTGGGGTTGGAGTGTGGCTTCTCGCAATGTGTCTATTTCAGCAAAAGGCATTGGAAGTCCCTGCAGGATTTTCATACACAAAAATGTTTTTAAGAGTTTTTTATTGCTGGATTCCAGTGTCATTAAGATGTGAGTCTGTTGCTAATTCTCAATTTATGTTTTTGTTGTTTAAATAAACTATTTCTTTTTGCAGTATAACCCCAACGTTATAGGGTAAGAAGGGTTCCAACATGTTGAATTTTACTTAAGATTAATGCAAGTTCATGTTAATTGGAAGGTTACATGGAAAACAGTATATTTTGTCTGATCTGTTTTGTCACATAAAGCACAAAAGTAAAGGTAGTGAAACTGAGTCCATATACAGCGGGCTATCATGATCTCAAAACAGTCACTTCAGTCCATCCTTAGAGCTATGGAAGTCACAGAACCATGGTCCAGTCCCAGTTGAGACCGGGGTTGGCTGAGAACAGAACCAATTGCTGTTCTCTCATTGCTCTTTCTGATACGGGTCCTTCCTCATGACCTTTCCTTTCTTTCTCCTCCTCCTCCTCCTCTCTCCCTTCCCCACTTCTCTCTCTTCCCTCGCCCCCTCCTCTATTCACCCTTACCTCTGACTATTCAGAAACACTATGATGTTGGGTCCCCAGCAACCTGTTGCCCCAGGGAGTCTGAAGAGATGTTGGAGAAGCAGATTAGGAGTCAAAAGTGCCTGAAAATGCTTGTGGAGGAGGTTCTGCAAGGTGATAAAGGGAGCAAAAAATGTACAGTATGTCTGCTCAGTCATATTTCCTTCTCCTTTCAGACTTCAGGCTATGAAGAAAAGTAGGGTGAGAGACAAAGGATTTGGGTTTATTTTGTTTAAAGTGGCTTAGTTCCTAATTAGCACATTCTTAGTCCCGAACCATAGGGAGACAGTAAGCATTTGACGGGAACAGTAATCCCTTCTGGTGTAGTTACTTCAAGTACATAATATGTAAGGACAGTATCTCCTGTAAATTGACTGCAAAACGGATTGTGAAAGCAGCCGGTGCACTTTCTCAAGCAGACTGCTCTGTGCCTGCAGTAGCAAAAGGGCAAAGGCCTCGGTCTATAGAACTAGATTCTAAGGTTCTATTTCTTAGTTCCTTCAGCTTTTACGGTCATGCACCGTTTAAGTGTTCGGCGTATGTGGTTTTTCTCCCCACATTCCTTATAACCTCTCAGAGAGCAGACACTGGGTCTTATTGTGTTTCCCCTACGCAGGGCTAATAATACAGGGTTCCAAGAGGGGTGGTCTGGAGCTGTGCTGGCTTATAGGGTAATCATGTGAGCCATTAAATTTAAAACAAAAAATTAGCAAAAGTTAAAAATCCACTTTCTCAGTTGCGGCAGTCATGGCATCAGTGCTCAGTAGCCACATGCTGCTGGTAGCTCCATATTGGATAGGACCGATACAGAACATTGCCATCCTTGTTGGGTGGCACCCGTCTGGAGCACCCATGCTTCTTGCCTACACACTTAACCTTTTCAAGACTGGATTGTTTTCAAGCTATTCACCTATTGGATTTTTATCCTTTGGACTTACAATGATGCATGGTGTTAGGGATTTAAACATTTAGTATAAAGGTGGGTTCTTTATACTAAATTGCCATATAGTCAAGAGGAATTGTTTTTTGGAGCTAGAGAGGCTTCCATGACAGCAGTGTTGTGAAATAATGTGAAAACTGCCTACAAAAAGATTGCTGATATACCTCCATCTGATTAGCTTCTTTAAAGTGGAACACTTTGGCCCTGAACACTAGAGAGCAGGGTGGTGGGAAGAGAGGAACCCGGTAATTCAAAGGCTGAGGCACCTTAGGAGATGCTTAGCTGTCTGTGTTTAACCAGAGTGGAAGTGGAATAGCCTTGTGAGGGACCTGAGGCTGAGAAGCTGTGGGAGTCCTGCAGTTGGGTCAGAGGTGGGAGGGAGGGAGCTGTGGAGGCAATTAGTACTCAACCTTACTTTTAGTAGTAACTGTTTCCCAGTCCCTAAGGAATAAGCAACAAAGTAGGACTGTCAGATATGTTGGGGAGCTAGGAAAAGGTGGCAGGGTGATAACACGTTACTTAGTCCTGGTGTTACCGACTGGACAGGAACTGGGCCCAGAGAGGGTCTGCCTCCCACCGGCCGGTAGTGTGGGGGTTCTTGATTTCGTGCAGGAAAGATTTCACAACACGAGTCTGGGTGACTTTGAGAGTATGTTATTAAAGCTGGGGACAGTGAAACAAGGAAGGGCTTAGGATAGAAGAAGAAATAGGAGAGAGCTTAGGCAGGGCTTGTTGGGCTCTGTGGGAAATACACAGTGACGGAGGTGAGCCAAGGCGGGGCTGCTGTTGGTTCACTGGGAAGTCAGAGAAAAGGGGGCCTGGGAGACAGGCTTGGGGCGTCAGCCCGGGATGCGTGGCTGCTGCTCATTACTCACCTAGTTGCAAGTCTTCGGAGGAGACCCTTAGAACCGAGGGAGAAAAAGCACACTGGGAAAGAAATGGGGGGAAAAGCCCTGGGTGAGGCTTTTAAAGGCTAGGAGCTTAGGGGGATCTCAATAAAATAGTCATCAGCTTTATGCTGATGCACTGAAATGAGATTTACTCCCTTACGTTTCTTCGTCCTTCTGTGTAGTTGACACAAATGGTACTGGTTGGATTTCTTTTTCTTTTTTAATCATTTTTTTGTTGTTATTCTATTACAGTTGTTCCAGTTTTTCCTGCTTTGCCCTCTTTTGCCCATCCTATACCCCTCGGATTTCTCATCCATCTCCCTGAGTAGGGTGGTATGAGTTAATTACCCTATGGTTGAAGAGAAGCAGTGTAAACCATTTAATCTTAAGTTTCCTTGGTTAGGGAAGACAGGACTTTGTGACTTGCTGGATGACTTGTAAAGTGCTAGACGGCTTATCCGTCTCAGTTTCCCTATCCCACGTGTCTTCCTTACGGGCCTGTCTCACTGGGACACAGCACGGGGCAGTGAAAGAAGAGGGCGGATGAGTCAGGTTGGCCTGGGTTTGGAATAATAGCCCTAACTTCATAACTATGTCAAGCTACTGAACCTCTCCTCGGTTTTCTCATCTGTACTGTGGACATAACTCCTGTCTGTCTCGTGGGGTTACTTGGGAACACTGAATGAGATCATATGTGACATTCATAAAGCTGCTAGCTCAGCTTCCTTTTCTGTCTCTCCTCCCACGAGAAGGTCAGAGAGTTAAGCTGTACTGAAGCCTTCATGGAGAACTGGGGGCAGGGCACAGGGACAAACAACTATATCTAATTCAACCAAGTAGGAATCTATTAAGGGTCAAATTGAATGAGTCATATGGACCAGGAGAAGTGGCTGCAGAGAAAACGTCTGCACTGGGAACTTTGGCCGTAGAATGCCTTAAAGGCTGATTGCCCGGTACAACAGAAACTGGGAACAACAGTGTGGCTCATGTAGTCTGATTCTCAGCATTCTAGAGGGTGAAAGGAAGGAACTTTGCCCACTTGGCCTGCTCCTGCAGGGTGAGGAGCACCTGCAGGGTGAGGAGCAAGTGCTGAGGTGACAGTACAGCCTGGGGAACTGCGAGGAGGGAAGCACGGGGTCGGGCTGGGAATGGAAACCTCAGTAGGAGACAGGTGGAGTGGGGCAGTGCCGGCTGGGAGAGGGAAGGTGTGCAAAGGGAAGGACTGGTGACCGGGTTTTGCTCACCGGTATGATGAAGCTCTTGGATTTAAGTATGTCTAACGTCTCACTCCATTCTTAAGTCTTATCCTTCAGTGATGCAAAAATTGAAACGTGAAGCTGAAAACAACTTACAACCAAACACTTTCCATATCTCAAGCTGGAAACCCAAAGACAAATTTAAAGTACAGAGCAGTTGGATTGGTGGTTGAACCTCTTATTTGCATAACTTTGATGTCCTAATCTGTATGTCAGAGCTGTTCTTCAGGGAAACCAGACAGACGAAGAGCCAGGATGCAGTTTGCTGAGAGCACGTTATCTGAAAGGTTCAGACACTGTCCTTCAGCCAAACTGTATTTTAGACCTTGAGTCCCTCTTAACATATATTTTATTTCTTTCATCCTGTCCCCTATCCACAACTCTCTGCTCAGTCAAAGCAAAATGTGGCATCGTCTCAACTCACCTCGTTAACACACAAGCACGTCCCTTCTCGTCTGTGGTCTTTGGGTTTTACCTGGTCACAGCCTCATTCCCGGTTTCGTCCTTGTGAATCCCCAGAACAGGTTCAGGAAAAACGTTTCCTTTTCCTCTTCCTTCCTCTTCACTTGTGGCTCCTCCTTTAGGATTGGCCAAGTGTGGGAGAACTGTTTTTTATTGGGGGCTGTGAAGGAAATGCAGCTTCTAGATTATCAACTCTGCAGACTTTGTCCTCTTCCCAGACTAAGCAGTAAGATGCAGTCCAATTATTGGAGTGGAATGTGATTTTTTTTTGTATAAATATACACAAATTTTTGTATTCAAAAAAACAACCTGAGTTTGCAGTGGTTGCTTAGGGGACAGATGTTGAGTCCCTGGAAGCTGCGCCTTGGATATATTTGAACAGTATGAACAGACTCTTCAGTCTGGTTTCAGGACTGACTAAAAAAAACAAAACATCTCATCTGACTTATTAAAACTGCCATATGCAGTGTTTAGAAATGAAGAACAAATGAAGTGTGTTAGGAATTCAATAAGTACTTCTCCCCTCCATTATTTTTTCTAAAGTGAGGTCATGGGGTGTTTGCTCCTACTAACACAGAGCACAAGGTGATTTGGGGGTGCAGAAATGACATAAATTATGACTACTAATATATCTTTCTAACCTCATAAGAAAGGTTTCTGTTACCATGAAATTTTCATTGTTTAGTTTTCTTTAACAAAGACCTTTATCATGCTTAATAAGTGCCATATCTGGTTCTAAGCATTTTTAAAGATTAACTTAATTTTCTTAACCTACGAGGTAGGCCACTATCGTCACTGTCCCCATGTCATTAATGGAGGACACAGGTATAGGGAATAACTCGCCCCAGTTCACACAGCTAGAAAGTGGCTGTACAGGCTTTACACTTGGGCACCAGTCTGACTCTATGCACTACCCCTTGATTCTTAGAATCTGGATTTATAAAAATCCGGATTTTTATATTTCCAGGTTAGAAATTTCCAGGTTCTGTGGTTTATTATTATTATTATTATTTTTTACCACATTCAGTCAAGAAAAATTATTTTCCTTAGTAATAAAATCCAGCTTGTTCTGAAATGAAACAGCTACAAAATTGTCATCAATAAGGAGTTTTCCTCTGTAGAGGTCGCTGTGATTCTCTACTTTTTTTCTGGGATTGCTTGAGATGAAAAAGCCAGATATCCAATGGCTGAAGGTATGAGAGCTATTTTTTTTAGAATAAGGGCTCTTTCAAATAAGTCAGAGGTGGTGGAGCCCTGCTAACTGAACTCACATCTGTTGAACTTGCTTTTCTCAGCACCAGGCAGTAGCAGCAGCTAGAACCATAGAAGCCATCCCCCTCTGCCAGAAGACTCCTTGACTAAAAATTCCAGACAGTCATCCTGTCTGTCAGCCCAAATTTCCTATGGGAAGTAGACTGTAAGTGTAAACACCAGGAAGCTGGGCTGAAGGGAGCAGATTATTCCCTCTAAGAGGCTGCTGTGTCCTAGCACTTGCCCCCAGCGCTGTCCCAGCCACAGTCACTTCACGGCGGAAGAAAGAGGTGGGCTGTTTTTACCCACACCCCACCTCTGCCTTTTCCAACTTTGCTTCCAGTAAAGCCATTACCAGCAGACAGCACCTTTCTGTTTTACCTCTTCGGTTGTTTGAGGATTATGAGGCACACAGAACTATTGCAGGAGAAAAAGCCTTATTGCTATAGCTTAAAAAGTATTATCTTGCCCTGGCTGGTGTGGCTCAGTTGGTTGGAGCATCCTCTCCTAAAGTAGGGGTTGTGGGTTCGATTCCCAGTCAAGGTATATAGCTAGTTGTGGGTTTAATCCCCAGGGGTGTATGGGAGACAACCGATCAATGCTTCTCTCTTGCATCGATGTTTCTCTCCTTCCTTTTCTCTCTAAAAGCAATGAAAATGTCCTCAGGTGAGGATAAAAAAATTTATTTGAAAGCATTATCTCATGCAGTGTGGCTGGCCAGAGAGAAAGCAGCTGATGTGGCCTTTGCTCTCAGGGGTTGAGGCTGCTCTTTTTCCTAGGCCCACCCACCAATGACATCTTCCTCTGGGCTTTAGAAGGAAGGTATTTATTTTTCAGATGTATATTTTATTTTGTAATTTGTCTAGCAGCATTTGAATTTAAGCTATTTGGGATATTAAAAAACAAATCAGTGTTTTCTCCACCTAAGGCTAAAATGCAAATAAAATCCTTAAGAGTTGGTGTCCTCAAGTCAACCTGGTCAGGTATTATGCATGCAGATTTTGCGGAGGATGAGGAGTTTCTAGAATTCTGTTGATCATATTTCATGACCAATTGGTTGTAAACATTGTAGTGTGTGTACAGAATTCCACGTATTTATTAGGTGTGTCGATGACATGTTGAATTTTAAAAAATAAGTGTGTTCAAGTTTATAAATTTAAAAAAACCTCTTATTATATTTCATAAAGTCTAAGTCGCCATTGATTGTGAGGCACTCCATTAGTGATACACCACTGAGGAAGCCCCGCTGCATGTGATTCAGATATGTGCCCAGACATCTTAGAGTCAGTGAAAGCAGCTGCATTCTTGCCTGTTTTCTGTAGAGTGTGACAACGAGATTTCAACTGTGATGCCAACTGTGTTCAGTTCTCAGGTTTCCTCTACTTGGCTCACGGGCAGCGTAGGGTACCTCCATTCCCTTTTCTTTGAAACACTCCCTTCCATTGGTCTCCAGGACACTGACTCTTCCCGGTTCGCCCCTCTCTGCTGTTCCTTCTTCAGCTCCTAGCTGCTCCTCAGCTCCTGGCTGGTTCTTCTTCAGCCTGCCTTCTAAGCAGTGGAGAGTCCCTGGCTCAGGACACGCAAGGCTTTTCTGCGTGCACGCTCTTCCTCCCTTGATGGCCCCTGGCTTTAAAATACCCTCTATATGTTGGGAATGCCTGAATGCATATATTCAGCCTGGGTCTTGTACCTGAACTCAACGTGCAGATATCCTCCTGCCTGCTTGACGGAGCAACCCCGGCATGTGCCCTGACTGGGAATTGAGCAGGAGTAAGTCAGACTGTGTCATTCCCTGGTCAGAATCTCCAGTGACTTTCACTACACTCAGAGTAGCAGCCTTGATGGCCCAGTGTGACCGCACTCCCCGCTCTACGGTCCTCTCAGCCTGACTCCCACTTCTTTCCCCTGCTCGCTGGCACCAGCCTCATGTTCCTCCTTGTCCATGCCAACATCGTTCTGTCCTTTGCGCCTGCTGTTCCCTCTTCCTGGGTATGCCTTCCCCCGGATATCTACAGGGCTTCTTCCCTTACCTCCTTCAGCTCTTGATTGGAAGGTTCAGCATCAGTGAGGCCTTCTCTTAGACATGGGGGAAAAGACCCTGTATCTAAAACCTGAGCCCTGCCCCCTCCTCTCTAGTTCCCCACTCTAATTTTCTTCTTAGCACATCTCATTATCTAACACACTAAGTATTTTATTACTTATTTCCATTATTCTCCCTGCTTCCCCCAGTAGAATGAATGCAGGTTTCACGAGGAAAGGATTTGTTTTGCTTTGCTCGCTGCCATCTCCCCGGTGCCCAGAATGGTGTCTGGAACAGACGAAGTGCTCACTACACTGTGGTTGAATGAATAAATGAGCAGCTTCAAACACTAACTGAGGCAGGAGGAGGGAGGCATTTTTAGTTTTGTGGGGTTTGTTTTCCTCTGTGGAATGAAAGAAAGGATTACTAGTTTTTCTCACAGCCTCAGTGATATCTATTCCTTCCATCTGGAAAATTGTCTACTGTTTTGGTAGAGTTTGTCATTGGTATACATTCCGCCCTTTAACCTCATGAGACCTTTGCACAGTGCTTTTTAGTATATCTGGAGATTCATCCAAGTTTACAGTGAGTGTCCATTGAACCTTCGACAAGATAGCGATTACTTTTTTTTAATCCTCACCTGAGGATATATTTACTGATTTTGGAGGGGAGAGAGAGGGAGAGAAAGAGAAAGAAACAGATGTGAGTGAGACACATCAGTTGCCTCCTGTCTGCGCCTCAGCCGGGGGACTGAACCTGCAGCCTAGGTACGTGCCCGGACTGGCAGCTGAACTCGCCACAAAGTTTTGGAGTATGAGGTGGTGCTCCAACTAACTTTTGACCAGGGCGAAAGTGGTATCTTTTAACTCAGAGCAAGAAGTCAAGTTCCTAGTGCTGATAAAGCAGTTTCCTGTGTGATGCATTGGGAGTGGTCCCTGTTGATAACCATTTTTTAACCGTCCTATGATATGTACGTTACTGCAACAACACATCTGTATGAGAGACTGTTGCTTTTAGGAGCACTTACTCTGTTACCAGGTCAAACAGACTATTGCCTGGATGGCTCATCTCTGCAGGAGGATTTTGCTGCAGTGGGAGAACCCAGGAGAACTTTGCCCCTGCTGAGCTCTGCAGTTGTCCACTGCATCCCTAATGTGGATGCAGTGGACAACCCTCAGTGAGAAGGGCACCAGCAGAGGAGGGGTTGTAGCAGAGGAGGTGGGTTCCTGTGCCAGGAAGCTCAAGTTCCACCCATTGGTGATCACTCTGTGGGTCTTCCTTGTCATTATTATAGAGACTGGAGATCTGGCAGGGCCCCTGGCAGAGCTGTGACAGTATACGGCTGCTCAGGTAGTTAGTGGCTTGTTACAGAAGCTAATGAGATGGTACATGGTGGGGGCATTCAGGCAAGAGGGGAGAGATGATAAAAAAGGCTTTCATTCATTCATCCATCCATTCATTCATTCAACGGTACTCATTTTACTTCTATCCTGGGCTAGGCTCTGGAAGGTCCTGGGGACAACAGTAAATCAAAACAGACCTGGGGCTTGGGCAGAAGGTGGTCAGAAAATTACCATTGTATAGGGAAGAACATCAATTCTAGGAATGCTAAAGCCAGGCTTTAATTCAAATTTCCAAACCTGACCTACATTGTGCTGAATATACATTGCGTCCATCTTTGCCCATGTATATGTCATGTGTAAGCCTGACGTCACAGCACATGCTTACATGCCTGCGGTGGGTGGCTGGGGTCAGGGTGGTGGTAAAAGGGAAGTAGTCTTGAGCTCATGTCTGCTGATCCCCACGTGCGTGCCTCACAGACTGCTGTGTGTGTGGAGAAACCAGCACAGGGAGAACGGGGAGTCGTCTGTCCTGGGAAGGAGGTTGTACGTTAATCACCTCCACGGGACTTTTCTCTTCATTTGTCTCTCTACCTCTCTGGAAGAATAATGAGAACTGACATTACATTTAACAAGTATGGGGGATGCCGTGGGAATGCTCTGATCTCTTAAATGATGAGCTTTTGGTGCTATGAAAAGGCTTTTTTTAAATTAAAAGATTTCTTTTCCATGCACCCTTTCCGTGTGGAGCCGGGTGGTACAGCATGAAACCCGGAGTGCCTCACCACAGGCTGCAGCTGGCCTTTGCTTCCCCTCTCTGGCTCCGTCACCACTGTCCTCCGTACCTCGTCCAGGGCAGGCTTTCTTACGGGCTCTTAATGATGGCAGTCATTTCAGATATTTTATCTCCAAAAGCAAAGAGCCATAATACCTTCCAATTACAAAGGTCAGGCTTTTGTAAAAGAGGATAAACCCTTTTTTGCATACCACAGTTAATGTTGAGCTTATAAATGAAAGAGCCTCACATTAGGGTTGTCACCCAGATAGTATATAACTCAGGGTTTTAGAATGCACAGGAAAATGCTGTTTCTTCTGCAATCACCCAGCTGGTCACTGAATGCCTCTCTCCATCACGGTGGACCTGGGTGGAGTTGGCGGTGCCTACTGCTGTGTGGTCCTGCGCCGGACAGGGACGGCAGCAGTGTTTTTGTGGATGGTGCCCCTCCCAACACACACTGGTGAGGCTCTGGGAAGCACAGGAATCCAGGATTCCGGTGCTTGTCTTCATTGTTCCTAACCTGTAATCCTGGTGTTAAAACCTGTCTATGTGGAGCTCCTCCCACCTTTCAGGTGTGCTGCCCAGTGATACTGTCCACTCAGGGATGGAAGGGACAGGGGACGGAGAACCACTATGCCCTGGTGTGCTTCGCTTGATCGTTTTAACACTTGATTCCACAAATATTTGTACCCACCCTGTGAGATATAAGAGGTGGTATTTTATTGATGTGGACATCGAAATCTTAGGAGTTTGTCATTTGCCCAAGGTCATGGAGTCATATCTTGTAAATGCAGAGTTCATGATGTTTTTCACTACTTATATCTTAAAATTCACAAGCCATTTGCCTGGGGCCAGGGCCCCCTGAGCGCATGTCCCTCCTGGCAAAGTGCAGGCCCCGGTTTACTGGCCTTGACCCCTTCCATAACTTGTTTAGAAACTTTAGTCATTCCCAGCACTCCAAGACCTGACATCATAGGAAAAGGAAAGTTAAGCTCCATGCCTCTGTCTGTCAGTATTTCGGTGGGTTGAAGGTTGTGTTTCTTTTCAGTCCAAGAAAAAAAAGACTTGATATCACATTTAGCTAAACAGTTCAGGTCAATGCAACACACTACCTTGTCTCCCATCTAGAGGAAAACTCTTAGGACTCTCATGGGGCAGAGATGGTGTCTATTTCACTTACTGTCATTTCAAATTGAGGTTAATAATTGGGGTGGAAACTTTCATTGGGGTGTGTGTTTGTGTGTGTGTATGTTTTCCTTTAACAAAATGCTTTTCTAAATCGAATGCCATTTGATAGCCTACCTCTCTTTAAGGGAGGTCGTGGGGAGGATCTCAATGAATATTCATCATCTTTATGAGGTTTATTCCCGTAACTTCATCTGTCCTTGGGTGTAGCTGGCAAATGGCACTGATTGGATTTCTGCTCTCTATCTCCCAGAGTAGGGGGATTTATAAGCTATTTACCCTCTCGTGGGGGAGAAGTGTAAACCATTTACTCTTAAGTGTCTTGGTTATAGAAGATGAGATTATGCGATTTACTAGAGATGGCTGTAAACTGCTTGGCCAATTTAAATGGCCAAGTTTAAACGACACCAGTTTCAGGTGTCATTGAACTACAGCACTTACAATATCCAGCCCACTAGTACCTCTTTGTAAATAAAGTTTTAATTAGAACACAGACACACACACCGTGGCCAGCCCCAAGTGCACTCATACACACACTGAATGGCCATGTGCCCAGAACCTGGTTGCAGTGAATACCAGTGCTCCTCGGCAACACGGCGTTCCATGTTAACCACAGCAGAGGCACCGCTAACTAACTGGGTGACTTTGAACTGGACACCAACCTTTCTCCGTGAGATTCCTCATATAAAATTCAACACTCAAAAATTACATATCCCACATAACAGCATGTGCATTTATAAAGTATATGAAAGTACATGTTACATAAATATAGGTATGTGTGTTATAGATACAGCTTAAAAAGGAATAATAAAGTAAACATCAGATAAAGTGATAAAAAGAAGACCCTTTTTGTCACCATCCAGGTTAGGAATAGAACCTTGTGAACAGCTTCAAAGTTCCTTCGGTGCACCTGCCCCCTAACATCCCTCTCCCCCTCCAGAGGAAACCATCTCAGTTTGTTTTAATCATCCTACTGCTTTCCTCTCTAGTTGTATTTAGTTTTGCCTAGAACTCTCTTTCTAAAGAAAAAACACTTTCAAAGCCCATCCAGTTTTCCTTCATTGGTGTTGCTACGGTTTTCACTGCATTTTCTTGGTGATAAACTGTTTTTGTCTTAAAAGTTCTTAAGGGTGACCTGTCTGGCAGACAAAGCAGCACACAGGGGCTGCTCAGTAAATACTGAAATATTCCACAGGTTTTTCTTTTTTCCTTGGTGGTAAGGTGAGGACAAGGTGCACGGGACTGATGGGCTAGCTCAGACTGGTCTCCCTTCTCCAGCTGAGGTTTGGTGATGGAGTGCTGGGATAAAAGGCTGGCATCTCCAGAGGGAGCCCGTTGTCTCTGCAGCCTTCAGATTTACAACTCCTGCAATAGGAGGGGGCAGTGGAGTAGAATGTTGCTGACCCAGGCCAGCTCACGAGAGTTGGCTCACATGTTTTCACCATAAAACAGTAAGATAAAACCTGATTCATAGGCCTTAAATTTAGCTTCTAGTCCATTTTAGTTTGAAGGACAATCTCATTGTATCTAGTCTTTGTGTTTTTCTGTTTTTCTTTTTTTTCCCCTTTATTTTGTGGCTGAAAGAAAAAGTATAAACATTGGGTTTTGGAAGAAGGGGCTGTTATTAAGCTTAAGCCTTTTCAACTCTGTGATTACTCTATAAAGGCTGTGTATTTGCATCAGAAATGCATTTAGTTTTAAGTTATAGTGCCCAGTATATGGAGCATTTATCATCATGGGGTACTTCCAAAAATAAATCAGCTCTATAGAAAATGTTAATCAGCTCGTCCCCAGGGACCATAGTGAATATCCCCATTGTACAAATGAGGAAACGAACATGACAGTTAGTGGTTTGCCCAAAGCCACACTGTCATTGGCATTATGAAGATTTAAGCAGTGGACCCACATACAAGAAAACACAGTCATATTTTCATGTAAAACACTGTGGACCTTAGTCAAATTGACCTAAATTAAGATTCAGGGAGTAATAAGCCTTTTGGTGTTTGGTACAATCTACCACATCGACCTCAAGAGCTGCCTTACTCCTCAGAGTTACCTGCGGGGGTTTTTGGAGGAGTCTGTTTGCCTGAAATGAAAAGCTCTGTATCTGGCTAAACATTGCTCTGAAAACCGAAAAGCAACTGGTTCAAGTATATTTTATACTGCCAAAGAAAACAGTGTGAGGACAGTAATGTCTCAATTTGTGGCATTCTACTTTTACAGTTGACAAGCAAGCAGCCTCTACTAAGCACTGCTGTTTCAAAATTATTTTCAGGAGGTTGTTTCAGGGTGTGTATGCAACCTTTCACATCATCTGCCTCAATGGGATTGCATGGGCAGAGTAAGGATTTATATTGAGGAACCACAAAGTCCTACATTTTCAGGGAAATCTGTGGAACTTTTATTGCTCTTAAGCAAAAATTGATAGCTCAATTTATAAATATTTCCCCCCCTAAACTGATAGGAGCAGAAAGTTGTTTTTTTTCTTGGTTAACCTCTAGTTGATTGAAAAAGTTAATTAACCACAACAGGAAGCTTTTTATTCTCCTCTTTTCCTTTCCTCACTAAGGTTCATTTGGGAACATGGCCCCATTTTTATGAGTAGCAAGTGTTTTTTAAGGCATTGTTAACTGTAATAACTCTCGTATCAGGGCACATAAGTATGGCCCCATTGGAAGACGTGGTATCCACTCAGAGAACTCACCATGTAAACTACCAGTCCTATTTTGCGGTTACAGGCACACTCTAATATAAATTTGGGCAAAGCCATTATGTAATTGAGGGGAGAAGATTCTGTAAAGATGAAGATACCAAAGCATGCTACTGAGGGAAAGCTGTACCTCACAGAGGGCTGGGGCCACATGCCTATCCTGAGTTTGCAGATTCGAAGATTCAGTTTTGGCATTTCCCCTGTATTCTTCAAATTTAAGGACCGTAGATTCACACTGATTGAGTTTCTAAATGACTGATAAACCAGAATGACAATATATAACATTTTTTTTGGAAATTGGGCTCAGTACTCAACCTACCTACCCTTTATAGCATTGAGCAGATTGTAAAACTTTTCTAAGAGTTTTTTTTCTCACCTGAGCAAATGGAATGTTAATGCTTTATCAAGATGTTCAGTGAACTAGTGTCTTAATACCTGGAAGATAATAGCTGTTGTTATTATAATGTCATTTTGACTGTTGTCTTCATTATAATTGCATGTCAACTTAAATAGATCAGAAAATTGCTTCTTGAGCATAAATTAGAGCACAAGAAGTCAGGAGTTCTTAAGGAACGCCTCCATTGGGCTTGAGCAGCTGGGTGCGTCATCAGCTGACAGCACGGATGCCCTCGCCAGAACCTGAACACCCTTACCCCAGACAGGGCTGGATAAACTCCACTGCAGTTGAAATCTGTGCCTTATCTTTTTCTACGTTCTTGAAGTCACCACTTTTTTTAGTCTGGGAGACTCTGACTTTATTCGGTTCTGGTTTTTTTAGTAGCAACAAGGGAATCACTCTGATTATTTTGTTTGAGTTTGGCTTTCAAAACATCTTTTAAGGATAATTTATTATACGGAACATCCGCATGACTTATTTATTTTATACTTTCAAGATTGCTTCTACTTCTTGTTTCGCATTCAAGAATTGAAATTTGCAGGAGGGTGCCTAACTAGTTCCCAGGATGTGCCAAGTGCTTGTAGGAGGCAATGCATTCCTTTGAGGGGAAATAATAAGTATGCTGCTTTTAGTTCCTTATAACAGAGTGACCTATGTAAAGACCTTCCCTCACATGCTTTTTTTTTTAATTTTATTTAACTTATTTCCTTCCTTCCTTCCTTCCTTCCTTCCTTCCTTCCTTCCTTCCTTCCTTCCTTCCTTCCTTACTTACTTACTTACTTACTTACTTATTGTTCCTTATATTTTGTTTCTGGAACAGGTATTGACATCCTGAAGCTTGTGGCAGCCCAAGTGGGAAGCCAGTGGAAGGATATCTATCAGTTTCTGTGCAATGCCAGTGAGAGGGAGGTGGCTGCTTTCTCCAACGGGTACACTGCGGACCACGAGCGGGCCTACGCAGCTCTGCAGCACTGGACCATTCGGGGCCCCGAGGCCAGTCTCGCGCAGTTAATTAGCGCCCTTCGCCAGCACCGGCGCAACGATGTGGTGGAGAAGATTCGTGGACTGATGGAGGATACGACCCAGGTACGATACTCCAGGTCTTCTATATTTCCTACGGACGTTTTGGTTCCTGTGCTTCAGATTTTTCTGGGTGTATGTAATAAGGAAACATAACTGATGTTAGGTGTTTAGGTATACACACATGTACGTGCACACGCACTCACACACCTTCAAAGGCATTTGTTCTCCGTGGGTGTTCATAAGAATCTAGACATCTTTTTTAAAAATTCTGGTACTTGGCCCCACTGTAGACCGGTTAGGTCAGAATCTCTACGGGGGATTAGGAATCAGTATTCTTCAAAGCTCTTTAAGTGATTCTGATGCATGATAAGAATCATTGTTTCGAGGGGAGATTCTAACATCAGACTGTGCAGTCTGATCTGTCCTTCTGAATAAGAAGGAAGACTTTTTCCTAGACCCTTCCTCTTGAAGAGGCTGTTTTTTGTCATGTGGCTTAGGAGGACTCCCTCTTACCTTCTGAACATGCCCGTGGTTCTGGCAGCAGTTAGTAACAGGATTCAGCCTCCTTCTTGGGCTTGTTCAATCCCCACATCAGATGGGAATGGAGGCGTCCTAGCAGTGTGATTTATATATAGTCTGTGGTCAGTGAGCCCTGGCTGTGGAGCCAAAAAGCATTGGGTTTGAATCCTGGCTCTGCCACTTATTAGCTGGGTGACCAAAGGTAAGTGACTTTAGCTTTCTCTGTTTCTGTTATTCGTAAGCCGACTTTGTAGGGTGAATTACATGACTAGAAATGAAGCGTATAAAGTCCCTGATGCATTGCAGGTGTTCTGCAAATGCTGGTTATAATCATGATGTAACTCATTTTACTTAGCTTTTCCTAATCAGAGTGCGCTTCCCCAAAAGGCCATGAATTAAGTGTAAATTTGGATATTGATTTATATTTCTCCAAGTTTTTGATAAAGTTGTGGAATATATTCCCAAAGTTAAAAAAAGATTCCGCCACTGAGATTTGATAAAACTCACTGAAAATGTCAAAAGCCATTCTGCCTGTGTTATTTTCTCACGGCCAAAACTCATTACCTGAAAGAGCTGGTGAATTAGCTTGAAGTCATTATTTTTCTGCACCAAATTTTATATCTCAAGGGACTCGATTTTATGTGTTAAATATTTAAGAACTCCAAATGCTTTAACTTTTCATATCGACAGTGTAGTGTGTCTTCACCTATTAAAGCAAATAGTTCATGTGGATCTTTTATGTAAGTGACTAAATAAAAATTTATAGGTGCTAATTGACTCTGAAGGCAGTCTTTAAAGCTCCTGGCATATTTTTAACTTCTTTGAAATAAGGAATTCCAGAGAAAAACATTTCCTAATAGATGTAGTAGTAAACATTCGAAGGCACACAACAGTGTCTTGTGAATTTCTGAGGAACAGTCTCAATATGTGTGGCTCACAAGTAAAACGAGGGTTCAAGTGGCTGGATTTGGTGAAAGGAGAGGTGGATGTTTAAGGCCCAGTTAACATAGCTGAGGTTCACATGCAGGGAGTCCAGAGGCAGATATTGCTGTGCTTCCTTGTAGCCTTGGCTTTAAGGAAAGGATCGGCAGGGCAAGAAGCAGACTTGAAGAAGGATTTTTAGACACGAGAATAAGTCACTAGACCTCCTTGATGATGCCTACAGGAATGAATAAAACGTGATGGATACCATGTTAGGATTGGTTAAGTGCAATATTTAAAAAGGTGGGAAGATGACTATGATATATCGTTAAGGGAAAACAGGGTTACTGAACTGCAGTTTGTATTTCTCACTAGAAAAAGCAAATGTGGGCATGGAAAAATACAAACATAGGAAAATGAAAATGCATATGTGTTACTAAATCTAGGTGGTGGGTGTAGAAGTGATTGTCTTCTCTTTAAATCATTTTCTATAATAAAAATACTACTTACGTGGTTTAAATGTGTTTTAGAATGACAGCTGAAAGGGCACAAGAGAAAGGATAGGCAGGGCTTGTTTCACTGTGCTGAATTGAGAGAGTTACCGTCCTCATTTTAATTTAAGGAGAGCGGTGATTCATGTGACAATCAATTCTTTCTTATTTGGACTGCAAGAAGTTTGTGATGTTGGGTCAGATTTGCCAAAAATTTACTAAAACTTACTTCATTTTTGGTTTCTGTGAATCCATTTCATTTCTTTGTGTACACTCAGAATCACTTAGAATTTGGACCTAGTGTTTGGGGTAGGTTTTTTTTTGTATTGACCATAACAAATGCCTTTTTTATGTTTCTCTGATGGTTCCATAGAATTCCATAGAAGTTTATTGAGCAACTACTTTATTTCAGTTCCTGTCATTGGTGCTGGGCACAGTGGGCCTGAATTCTCTATGGAGGAGAGTGATTCATAACAAAAACCACTGAATCAATGAATAAGAAACACACTTAGTTCCGAGTGCCAGACTCTTGTACTTTTAAGTTCCTTCCTTGCTCTAGCTCCTCTAATAAAAAAAAATCTAATATATATTTTTCATCACTTATTTTCTATAAAACATTGGCATGAAAGCATCTTAGAGCTTTCTCTTTGGTGCTAGCATAGTCTGCATGTTATGATGGATGCTGAGAAGGCAATGTTAAGCTTCCTATTCCATGCTGTAGTAATGCCCATCATTGGCTAGCAACACTCTGGACCCAACTCGAACTCTGTATTAATAGCCAACGAGCATGGATTCCTGGTTGCCAGATCTTACCAGCTGCACAGTATGTAACTGTATGTTCATAGTTTATCCCTGAGATTTGTGGAGTCAAACAAGAGAATCAGAACGTAGGGGACATAATTGAGACTGATTTTTCCCATCTTATGATGGATTTGTATTCTTTGGGTATTGTGGTACTGCCCCAGGAGCTAATGGACTCTTAATGTGTAAAAATGACTGTGTGTGTTTAAAAATGGTTAACGTTTCTTCCTGTTCATGAGCTTCAGAGTGCCTATGTTGTGTTCCACTCAAAGGATTAGCCCCAGTGTGCTTTCCAGTGACCTCAGTCAAGAACAGCTGGTCCATTATTAACCATGGTAGCCTATTGGCCGTTTTTAAACTAAACACATTCAGAGTCTTGCCTTTTCTTTAAAAAAAAATCTTTTTATACTTAAAAAAAATTGCATAGTAAAATTCACTTTTGTTGGTATACTGTTCTTTGAGCTCTTTTTTTTTTAAGACTTTTTCTTTTGAGCATTTTTAGGTTTAAAACAAAATTGAGAGGGAGGTGCAGAGATTTTACACAGTACCCCCAGCTCCCGCACATGCACACCCACCTCCCTTATCAATATCACTCACCAGAGTGGCATATCTTTTACCAAGGATGAACCTACAATGGCACATCATAATCATCCAAAGTCCATAGTTTACCGCAGGTTTACCGCAGGGTTTACTCTTGGTTTATATATTCTATGGGTTTGGACAAATGTATAATGACATCTATTAGTCATTATAATCATACAGAGGGTTTTTACTGCCCTAAAAATCCTCTGTGCTCTGTCTGTGTCAGTCCCCCTGCTGCACCCCTGGCAACCACTGATCATTTTATTGTCTCCATAGTTTTGCCTTTTTCGGAATGACCTGTAGTTGGAATCTGGCCTCTTTCACTTATGCTTCCTCCTTGTCTTTTCATGACTTGATAGCTCATTTGTTTCTAGCACTGAATATTATTATTTCATTGTCTGGATGTACCATGCTTATCCATTCATCTACTTTATCTTAGGTATGAGCTGTATTTTTCAGTACTCTTCTTTCAGCATCTAAACTGAACCTGGCCTTCCAGAATTATATTTGTTCTCTCCTTCCAGGGCATGAGCATTTGGAAAAGGCAGGAAAGCAAAGGGGACAGTAGTTGGAAGTTATAGGACTGGGCCAAAGCTTCTTAAAAATCAAAATGAAACAAAAACCTAATATAACTTTATTTCTTTCTCTATCCTTTTATTTTGATTTTTTTTCTGTAGATTTATTTAAAGAAAGCCTTTTGTAAGTAGCATATATTTAAGGTTTAAAAAAATCTAATCTGACAGTTTTTGTCATTTAATTAGCAAATTTCAGTGTGGTTACATTTTTAATGTAATTAACTTGTTTATTTGGGTTTAAAGCTACTACTCTCTTATTATTTGTGTTGTATTTGTCCTGTCTCCCCTCTTTTTCCTTTCTCCTTTTTAAAAAAGATTTTATGTATTTACTTTTAGAGAAGGGAAGGGAGGGAGAAAGAGAAACATGGATGTGAGAAACACTTATTGGTTACCTCTTGTATGTGACCCCATTGGGACTGAACCCACAACCCAACATATGCCCTGACTGGGAATCGAGCTGGTGACCTTTTGCTTTGTGGGATGACACCCAACCCACTGAGCTACACCAGTCAGAACTGTCTCATTTCTTGCCTTGTTTTGGCTTAATCAAATATTTTTTATTAGTTGACTTTTTCTCTTCTGTTAGCTTGTTAGTTACACATTTTTAACCCTTCACTTAGTGAATACTGTGGAGATTACAATATACACACTGCAAATAAGAGAGACATTTTATAAATGTGTACTTTTTACTGTTTTCAAACAATACAACAGCCTCAGAAGACTTTAGTCCTGTTCAGTCTTCTCTTCCATTATGTTCTTTGTTGTCATGAATTTTAACACTTCACGTTTCTTAACCCCCCAGAGGCATAATTACTGTGGTTTCACGTAATCAGGATTTCTGTTGTTTCACCTGGAGATAAACATTTTCTGTTGTTCTTCATTTCTTCCTGCATCTTCAGCTTCTATCTGAGATCATTCTTCTTTGGCATAAAGAATATTTCTTGTAGGTTTCCAGCAATAAACTGTTTTTCTTCGTCTGGAAAATGCCCACTAAATCAATACATTACATTATTTGCCCTTTGACTTTGAAGGATAGAAGGAAGATAGGATTTAAGCTTGACAGTTATTTGCCTTCAGTCCTTGCATGCCTGGGTTTACATTTCTCCTGCTAAACAGCAAGGGAGATGATATGATATTATTTTTAAATCTATATTACATAACAAATGATGTGTGCAATATTATAATGGCACTTTGGGCAATGCAAAGATGAATAAGTAAGACAAGGTCAGTGCCATCGCAGTAGTTCACAGCTGAATGCAAGAAACTCACATGTATGACTTAAGGGGGAGTAAATGCACCAGAGTGGGAGGAGGGGGGTACTAGATGTACAACTAATCAGCCATTAAGGCCACAGATGGAACATCAGTGTGCCGGTGAAGTGCCAAGTGAAATTCCTGTGCTGGCAGCATCTCACTTTGGGTCTGTTAAGGTAAATTACTTGGCCTCTCTGCCTCAGTTTTTTCCTGAGAAAATGGGAACAACATTAAGTGCTTGTCCTGTGAGCTGTGGTAAAAGTTGGTATGACCCACAGTCGGCACTTAGTGACTCTGTACTATTAATAGCTGCAATTATTCCCAAGCTCTAGAGGTGAGATGGAAGACTGTTTTTAACTAGCTGCAACTCATACATGTAATAGATCCTTTAAATGTGAAGCACTAAGGGTTAATTAGTGCGGGGTGGGGAGGGACTCCCACTTCCAAGACTGCTTAGACTGCTAAGCACCAAGGGTTGCTCTCTGGATTCGGTGCCCAAGAACTGGAAATCCCAGCTAATTGTAAATATTTATCCCTTAGTGCCTGCGTGAATGTTCCTTGCCCTCAGGGATGTCTTCCCTAGTGAAGAAACACAGGTGGTGGTATGTGTGAAGATAACAGTCTGTCCTTTCAGTGCTGTCAGAAAAAGGGCAACAAAATTGAGCGGCTGAATTTCTAGGGTTTCCTTTATGCTTTTTTCTTTTCCTTTAGAAACTTTGTATATTTACATAGGCTTAATGGGTGCCGTCTTCCCCCACCCCTCACTCCCTTGGAGGGGATGGACTTGTTTGTGTTTTTATTGATTCTGAATTTTGTGTTTAAAAATGGGAGTTCCAGTGGTTGTCAGAAGTAAATGAGGTAATGGCTTGCTAATCTGGGATGTAAAACAGGGAGGTGCCAAAGTGATGCTTAGTGGGATTTCAATGCCAGTATTTCTTTATTTCATTTTGAAAAAGGGAAGGAAAAGGAATTTAATGTACATTTTTTCAAAAGTCACAATAATTTAAAATAACATAAAATGTTGTTTAGCTGTCTGCTTTGACCACAAATTCACAAATGTAAAGAACTGTGTGCTTGGACACGGAGTTGGTTATTTTATTCCTCCTTCTGTCCTTCTATGCGATCGAGTAGATTAAAACTGCACTACAGTTAACAACAAATGAACCTGAAGCCAGTGCTGTTGTTACTGACTTGTGTGTAGTAGAACAATTTGATTCCTGGTTAGGGTATCTTATCCTCTCCAGAAACCTCATGGAACTGCATCCCAGGGGACCAGTTCGTTTCCTCTCTCTGCCTCTCCTCTTCTCTCCTCTCTGCTCCTCTCACTCTCACTCTCTCCACTACAGTAGACTCTGTGTTGCAGATTGGGTGACTTCGCTCTATGTAATCAACTGGGAGATTCTTAACAGTGAGAAGAGCACTGGGCATTCTCTTGGCGAGGACAGAACCACTGCTTCTGCCACAGAGGGAACTACAGTCACTGCTTTTTTTGCTTACCAGCTGCAGGATGCAGCTGTCCTTATCGAAGGTCTGACTGAGACCAGCTATTTTTGGAAATTTAATATAGTGAGGATGAGTTGAGGCAAATGCCAGTTGTACATTTTACTGTTGGTGTTTTGGCTATTCAAATTTTGTCTTTGTCTTCATTTTGCTAGTTGGTCATCTCTTAGAAAATAGAGATTATTTTCCTAAAGCCTTAAGATGTTGGCTAAACATGCAGGTATTCACCCCTTACCCCTCGTTGCATTACCACAGCATATGGGGTCATTTAAGGTCAGGTTACTTAATTTGTAGAGTGTGACTTCAGGCTCTGGGGAACTTCTGGGGTGATGGGAGGGGACATTATAAAAGGATTGCTGACCCACACTAGGTCCAGGTAGATTTAATGGTGCTGTGTTTCAGGTGGTCACTGTGCATAAAGAAGCAATGTCTCTGAATAAGGCTTTAGGGTTTTAATTTCACTCAGGCTCTTCTACTTATTAGCATATTTTAAGGTTCATTTAGTTAGTCAACAGCCTTTTGTTGAGCACCAGCCACATGCCTGGTAGTATGTAAAGAAAGGGTGGCCCCTGACTTTGATAGTCCGTGAGCTGAGATGGAGACACGTGTGCAAGTAATTACAACTCAGGGACATAGGCAGAAGTTACGGTAGAAGTGTGCACAAGGAAACGTAAGATAGCATCAGAAGGCAGGGGTACCCAGCCCACCAAAGTATACATAGAAAACAAGAGCAGGTATATATTTGTTGATTTGAAAGTCATTTAAAAAAAATGAACTGCCATTTCTATAAGACTACATTTTGATCGTCTTCCCCCTAGACTTTCCCATCCGGTTTCTGCCTGGGGAGCACCACGTGCTTTTTCACACCAAGGGCTTCTCAAACCTTGGGTTCTGCAAAGAATGTCTAATTTACTTAGAATCTAGTTTTGTTTTGCTCAGTAGCAAGCTTTTCAGAAATCTTTCACTGTTCTGCAATATTAAAAGTGTAGAAATAAGGTGCCACTTCACATCAAGTGCTGGAATTTGAACTGTGTGTATCCAAGAACTAATAGAAGAGACTGACAAATGAAACAAGTTGGTTTTGGTCCCCTGGATTCAGTTTGAATCTTGCATTTGCCACTCACTGAGTGACTGGTACTGGACAGGGCGCCTGGCACAGAGCGGGTCTGCCCAGAGCCAGCTGTAGTATGTGGGCTCTTGGCTTTGTGTGGGAAGGATTTCACAAGATGAGTGCAGGTCATTGTGAGGATAAATTTATCAAAGCTCAGGACAGTGCAACAAGGAAGGGCTTAGCATAGAAGCAGCAACAGAGGAGGGCTTGGGCTGGGCTGCTTTAACTCACTGGGAAGTCAAAGAAAGGGGGGCCTTGGGGACAGGTTCGGGGGATCACCCTGGGATAAGCTGCAGCTGCCCATTTCTCCCCCGGCTGCAAGTCTTGAGATCCCTTAGAGTCTAGGAGACTCTGAAATAGAGAGTGCTTGTGGGGGAAGCGGAGAGGGAAGGAAACGGTGCCTGGGCTGCTCCCCAGAGGGAGAGCTCTGAGTGCTGGGTCCTTTGTTGTGGGTTTTTATCTCTTTCTTGCAGCTGAAATCTTAGAGGAGGCCTCAGAGGAGGGTTTCAATGGAATATGCATCACTTTTCCAGGTGTGCTGTCTGAGGGTGGTGGTCTCCACTGATTATTGCCTTGGCAGGGGGTCCTTAATCATTGCAGCTGATCCTGGTTTTGCTGCTTTTCTGGGCCTGGAGTTGAAATACAGCTGAGGCCTAGATGTTATCTCTAGGGAGGTGACCTTCTGTATCTGGCTGTAAAATGCCCAGCCATTGTGCTCAGCTGTCTGTCTCAGTTTCCCTATTCCACTTGCCAAGGAATTTTCCTAGCTTCTTACTACCCTGTCTCATGACCTTGAGTAAGTGCCATCATGTCTTCCAGCCTCAGTTTTTTCACACTTGCTTTGTAAGTACCTGGTGAGCACTAGAGATAGTAAGTTTATATACAAAGATAGTGTGTGTGTGTAAACTAGATAAAGTGAGTGTAAATGCCTCATCTTGCACTTGGCATATAGTAGGGGCTCAGTGAGTTTTCTGCTACAATTTGAATTCACATTCTTTTTTTTTAGACCCAAGAACAAATAATACCACTCTACTTTTAATAATACACATTAAAGAGAAAGGGAAGCAGAGTTTGCTGTGTTGTCTATTGTATCCCAGACACCATTGGGGGCTCTAACATCTGTGCTTGTCTAGCAAGTTTCATGGTCCTGTGGGGTATAGGTAGGTAGTAGAATTAAAATATATTTCTGCATTTTGTTGAATGACATGTCAATTGTAAAATGTACCATTATTATATGTACCACGAAGAAAGCCCTAGGTGGTGTGACTCGTCAAGATTGTCTGTTAGAGTCTTGGTTAGGGCACATGCCTGGGTTGTTTGTGGGTTTGGTCCCAGGTCAGGGCACTACCCTAGGGAAGCAAACAAAGGATGTTTCTCTCCTTCTCTTTCTCCCTCCCTTTCTCTATAAAAACAATTTTTAAAAAATAAATAAAAACACTGTTGATTGTATTGGAAGATATATCTCTGTTTCAGAATGCTAAAATGTGGGGAAAATATGCAGTATTGAATAAATGAAATAGAGTAGTTAAACTTGAGGTATGCAAGTTATAAGAAGAAATAAGTCTGGGAAACAGATTCTTGGGGTGTTGATATCAACATACTCTCCCCAACACTTTTTTTACGTAGTCTTTAAGGGAGAGATGGTTAACATTATTTAGTAAACATTAATGGCACACCTATTTTTAAAAGAAAAATTTATTGATTGATTTTTAGGGAGAGAGAAAGAGAGAGAAACATTGATTTGTTGTTCCACTTATTATATGTGTTCATTGGTTGCTGCTTGTATGTGACTTGACTGGGGGTTGAACCTGCAACCTTGCGTGTGGGGATGATGTTCTAACCAACTGGTGTACCTGGCCAGGGCCACACACCCATTAGGTTTTTGATTTCTGTACTGGGCACTGAAGATACTAAATGAATATTATGTGAAACTGCTGTAGAGGATTTGAGGTGGGCTTTTATTTTTTCCCTCAGTATGTTTCTTGACATTCAGAAAAGGCTGAGTCTATCGGTTGATGACATTTTCCAGCCCGTGAATCCACGCCCTTACTGGCTTTCTCAGAAAGTGCACTGGGAGGAAATCAGAATCTATATTGTGAAAAGAAGCTTATTTTCTTCATCATTTACCAGTGGTGAAGATCATATTTTCATTTTTTTAAAAGCCAAAACACATACCTGGATAAAGCTTGGTAGCTTCCAGTTTTGGCCTGGCTGCTCACCCTGTGTTTGTGAGACCGTCTGTAGATCTATTAGAGCCCAAGTGCCAATGATGGGTACACTTTTTGGTGAGGAATTGCATCAGGTTAGCACTAGGTTTTATTATGTACCAGTTAATTTCAATGTTTAAACTTATTCCTCACTGTTGCCTTGAGAGGGACAGCTGTGTCACTCATTATTTTCCCATGACAAAATGATCACAGAGGGATTTTTTATTTCTCCACAATGGAGCTGAGTCAGGGATAAGCTGGAATGACCAATCATTAGAGTGGCTTAACACCCAAAACCACTAGGAAAAAAAAATGGGGGAAATATTTCGATTCTGTAATTACAACAGTAGGTAAGGCTCTTCTGAGAATGACACAAAACACAGAAACGATACAAGAAAGATTTAACTACTTAACAGTAACTATACAAGAAAGAAAACATATGCAAATCTAAGGACAAAATAACTGGGAGAAGTTGTTTGCAACATAGGATTAATTTCCTTTAAAAATGAAGAGATGTTACAAATTAATTGAGACACCAACAACCCCAAAGAAAAATGGGCAGCCTGTGAACAAGACAGTTCACAGAAAAGAAAATAATGAAGGCTCTTAAAGGTATACAGATTTTCAACCTCATTCTGAATCAGAAAAATTCAACTTGAAACCTACACTGAGAAACATCTTTAACCTCTTAGACTGGCAAAGAGGGAAGGGTGTGACCTTGTGTCGTGTTGTGAGGGAACAGAGAAGATTCTTGTGTCGTGAGGGAGCACAGAAAAAGAACAGCATCCACTGCTAATGGGTGTGTGCAGTAGCCCAGCGCCCGTGGAGGGCCATCTGGTGTTAGCTACCAAAGTAACTGTCAGTTAACCACTGACATTTTGCTTCTATCTGTACGTTCTCCATGTATTTCCATATATGACCCACATATATGCTGCATGATGAAAGTGCAAGTATCCCTTGTAGCATCTGTAACAACAAAAGAATGGAAGCATCGTAAGTGCCCTGCAGTAGGGAACAGGTCATGGAATATCCATGCATTGGGACAATATAAACTTGTCAAAAAGAGTGACTCAGATCTTTGTGTACTAACCTCAAGAACTGTTTTTAAATGGAAAAAGGCAAAGTGTGGAACGGTGCGTGCAGTGTGCCACCATATATGCAAAAAAGAATGTAAACAATAGAGTTGGAGTGGGGTGTAGAATATTTGTACCTACTTGTGAGTGCAAACATAGACTCTGGAAGTACACAGGGAATTGGTAACAATGGTTAGCACCTGGGAGGGGGACTGAGGAGCTGGGACTTGGAAGCCAGAGATTAGTGAGAGAAAAGTATATTTTTCTGTTACCTCTTTTGAACAATTGGAATTGTGTACTACATGTATTGTAATTCTAATGGCATGAATCCATCTGATGATTTTATTAAGTAATGCTAGTTTAATCAAATTTCACAAGTTCAGAAAGTTTGAGTCGAAGATGAGCTTGATCCTTCTTGTGTCAGGGTGGTGAGTTTCCTGTAAACTTACCTTTTATCCTTCACAGTGCCTTAAGGCTTCCTTACAAGATTGGAGCAACTTGTTTGCATCGTTAGAATTGTTCAAAGGCTTTTAGTGGAAAGGCTTCCTATCGTCCCATTCAGTAGAGTTTAGGGAAACTCAGGTCATTTCTGACAGCATGATCTCCTCGTATGTTCATGGGCTGAGCTCTTACAAGGCTCAGCAGTGTATTTGAATGTGAGTGGACTCCACCTCTGAATCAAGGGAGCCCACCAACAATCCTCACTTCCTTGGTTGAGTTAGCTAGCCAGAGTCAGTCAGCTCGGGGCTGCAGTATCGCAGTTGATGTCAGCGGCCTGGACAGCTTGCAGACACATGTGCCAGCAGCTGGGCAAGACACGCCCTCCCTCCCTCCCTCCCCCGCCTCCAGATCCAGCTGGTTCTTACCAGCTTTGGCAGCTTTGTACAGCACTGCTTGTTTGACTTCCTGCAGTTTTTCCCCTGTGCATCCAGAAGAGGAACAATTGTCTTGCTTAGGGCAAGGATTGGCCTCACACACCTTGACTTAAGTGTGGGTGGATTTGTAGCCTGTAGGGTTTAGTTTTGAAATTAACTCTTAGAAATGATCAGAATTAGTAGGTGACATATATACACAAGACTACAGCATGTACCTTGATTTGGGCTTCACTACTTAAGGGAGAAACGCACCATGACCAGCTAACCTGGGCTAAAGTTCAAATGCAGTCTTAAGTAAGGTTGTAGTTGAAACAAAACCCTTTCATTATCCTCTATGCTGGGACAAATCTAGGTGGGTGAGGGGTGTTTTTTAAAAGTAATTCCCCGGTGGTTTTGGCATTTTTCGGCCAAGGTGACCCTGTGAGCCTCCTGAGGGTGGTGAATGCACCTATAGGCGCTGCTGCTGGCGCCCCACTCACCTGAGCAGTGCACAGTGTCAGTGAGTTCTGCAGCCTCTGTGGTCTAGCGCAGGGGTTCCTGGGGAAGCTGAGCAAAGCATCTTGGCATTTACTCCTGTTCCAGCTTCCATCCCATGGCCTCCAATGACCCCAGGAAGATCTAGACAGCATAAGGCTGGCAGTGTCTACTTGCCAATTGATGATTTATGCAATGGAAGCACCTCCTTGCTTCCTTTCCTGCGATCTGGGCTGGGCAGGAGCAAAAAGAAGCAAAGACAACAAAAGACTCAACAGTTAGAAAACCAGGAAAAGTTTGGGGAATTTTTGTCATAATGTTTGGCTCTTAGCCCATCTTTTAAATTTATTTTTCTAAGTTTTAAAAATAAGACATAAAAAATAAAGTTGAAAGCACAGTACAACCACCACCTATAAATTTACCAGCTAGATTCAATAATTATTTACATTTCATCATTTTGCTTTATGTGAGTATGTTTCTAATCCATATTTTCATTTCTAAGACTTCCAAATTTCTGATAACTGGTCACCCTTCCTTTAAAAGCTTAAGAATCAACACTTTCTTATTTTCCTCCTAACTGTTTTCTTTTGGTTTGCAAAAAAAAATTGCTAAGTAAATTTGGACTACTCTTGCCCAGACCCCTATTCTGGGTTGGATTTAACAAGAATTCACACTCAGAAGAATAATCTTAAGTCATTGTCTGCTATTGAGACAGGCTGTAAGCCAGGACAAATGGGATAGGGAGACTGAGACAGTTAAACTGCAGTTTATAGCCAGGCAGTAAATCGCAAAATCCTATCTTTCCTAACCAGGGACACTTAAAGAGTAAATTAAATGGTTTATACCTGTCCACAACCAGAGTGTAAATAGCTTAAATCACCCTTCTCTGACAGACAGCAGAAATCCAATTAGTGTCATTTGCACCGACCACACCCAACGACTGATCCAGTCAGGGGAATAAATCTCACGCTCACCAGCATGAAGCTGATGAACATTCTGATGAGATCCTTCCCTAAGACCTCCTTGCACACTCTACCTCTGGGCTTTTCCCTTCCACCTCTTCCCCCAAGGCTAGTTACCTCTGCCTTTTTCTCTCCCAAGCCCTAAGGGCTCTTCTGCTACCTCTGTAACTTTCTAAAGAAACTTTCTCTTATAATTTGAGTTTTTGGCTCTGAAATTTTTCTTTGCTAAACTGAAGAACTGAGGTCCAATTTTGCCAGCACTCTTGGTAACACTATTATTTAGGATTTTTTTAAAAGATTTTATTTATTTATTCTTTAGAGAGGGAAGGGAGGGAGAAAGAGAGAGAGAGAAACATCAATGTGCGGTTGCTGGGGGCCGTGGCCTGCAACCCAGGCATGTGCTCTGGCTGGGAATCGAACCTGTGATGCTTTGGTTCACAGCCTGCACTCAATCCACCGAGCCGTGCCAGCCAGGGCTTATTATTTAGGATTTTAAAGAAACCTAGTACTTTTTCCTTTTTTGTTGGGGTGGTGTATATATGTATTTTTTAAGGGAGAAATAATTGTTTATAGATATTCTCCTTTACAGATATCTAAACTTAGAATTTGAACAGATTCAGAGTAATTTTTTGAGATGGTGCTGGTAACCCTGATTATCTGAAATCCTGGGACCACATTGATTTGGGTAACAAAGCATTCCTTATTATCTGGATTCCTGTAAACATAGGGACTGAATAGATGCAGATTTCCAGAGGTGCTTATTCATAAGGCAAGGAGGACTGTGCTTTTTCCTTTTTGTTTTTTAATCAGAGCTCAATTGCACCTGCCCACATAGACCTATAGGAGGTCATGAAATCTCATTTGGGTGATTACAATAGCAGCTGGGAAAGCAGGGGAAAGAACTTCGAGACATGATAATCATTAAATAGTTGTAGTTATGTATTTATTCATGCACTAATTCCTTTGAGATAAACCTTTAGTGGAAGTGGAATTTGTTTTTCTGAACAGTCACTAGTCTGTTGGGATCTGAAGTATTTTCAAATAGAATGCATAGTTTTGATTACAGTTGAAGTGACTGTTACTCACAGAATCTCTCATCTCTATCTCAGGGCAGTCATCCCATGGAGTGTAAGCTCTGCTATTGAGTTACAGGTCCTAGTAGGCTGTCTCTGGCGCCTTCACTAGGGCTTAGGGGCCAGGGCAGCTCCTTACGCTCACGTGGTTGCTTATTGTGTTTATAGGGTTTGTCAGTTTCTCTAAATGCATTGAGTCCAGACAGGGAAGTGACTTGGCTCAGCAAAGAGGATTGTTTGAAACTAGACAGACCTGATCTTGAATCCTAGTTTTGTGACCTTGGTCAGGCTACTTAAACCTCAGTTTTCTCATCTGTAAAATGGAGCTAATAAAGAGCTGCCTTAACAACTAATGGATTACATATATTTGATGCTGGATTATTTTGCACAGTATAATAATGGCTTTTTTTAAGTCCCTTTTTGTTAACTGGATCTGAGTAATGAGCTGGTCAACTCAGATGGAATAGCAATTAGTTTTCATTGAATTTATAAAGTAGGCTTTTAAAAACCATAATTAAAGTGATGGCAGTTTTCAGGGGTATAACATAGAACTCTTGTTTCTAAGTGTTAGACGAGGTCAGGAGGGAAAGTTTAGTTGAAAGGGTGACTTTTGACTGTAAGAAGCTTTCTTCTTGAGTCTGTCAGGCGTATGTGGCTGCAGCGGGGGAAAGGCGGGCCTCTTGGAGTCTAACTGGGTAGTACCAGGAGCCACGGGGTTAAGTTGAATTATTTTCGCAGATTGGTAAGGAGCACCCAGGCTAGGTAGTTAATGCTTCATTTCAGGGGTCACTGAGGCTTCAAAGTTGTTAATTCGTTTTATGAAAACAGATTGTTGCAGTCACAGAGAGATTGTAATGGGTAGTAATCAAAAATAACTCAGGGGTAAACCTTAGCTGTGTGAACCAGTTGGGGGTAACTTGGAAGGCAAAAGGGATTTGGGGTGGGGGCCAGGGTGGGGATGGAGAATGAAATAGCAATAGGAAGAGAAACAGTAAGACATAGTTTGAACAGAGATAGCCCAGTCCAACCTTTTTCATTTAGAAGTAGGGAAACAGGTCTGAGGAGGGAAGTGTTTTTTCTAAGACCACATAGCTAGTCCGTGGGGTATTGCCTTTCTTCCTTAGCAGGATGTTCCAGGGTTCCCATGAGTATGATTTTTAGGAGTTGACTGTGGGAAACACGAAATGCATGCTGAAAAGATGGCTTCCGAGGCCAAAGTTCTGGGTGCGTTCCCGCATGCAGAGTATATTCAGGAATGCCACTGGATCAAGGGAGACGAGACAAGTGGTTTCAAACTCTTGTTTCATGTGTATACCACCCTTGTCTTGAATAAAGTTTGGAGGGATTTTCCTGTATTATTCACAGCTCCCACTGCCCCCCCTCCCTCCCCCCGCCTCCTCCCCTCACACCCTAGGAGCTAGAGAAACACTTCAACCTTCCCCACCATATCATCTTAGGAAGGGCAAGGCAACAGGGAAGTGGTTTGATATTAAAGAGGAGACTCACTATAGAGCTTCAGCTTGCAGTTGTGATTTGGTGGAACACCCAGAGTGAGCACTCGGGTTTGGGGCCTCGGTTGAGGTAGGAGTGAGGATTGTAACGACACAACTGGGAATGGCTCATTCCAGTACAACTGCATTTCTTTAACAAGGAATACAAGTTAAATCCTTGTTCTTATAAACATGGCTGGCTACAAACCTCTGTAGCCCTGAGATGTGCAAGCTCACACCTTTCAGTCAGTACCTTGTTTAAGTCTATTTGGATAGTTCTTCATACTCAGTGGTTCTGCAAATCAGAAAGGAAGTAGGTCAGTAGTGGAACTCCTGTAGGTGTGACTCAGCTGCTGAGTCAGGGGGACCATCTACCTCTTCCCATGTCAGTTAGGACTAATAACTACGGTATCTGGAAGGACTCAGTGTACTTGCATGGAAACTAATCAGGAGGACACTTGGGGTTCATTCAGCCAAAATATATTACATGCTCTCGAAGTTTCCACAATGCAACCATCCGGTTTTGGCTGTCTTTTTTTTTTTTTCTTATTATCCCTGCCCTTTCTGGGCTGTCTTACTGTCTCCCTTTCTGGTCTGTCTTACTGTCTCTACCTCATTTCTCAATTGAGTCTTCCAAGCTAGCATGACTACCTCATGGCCATAAAGCGAAAGGAACTGTATTTGTCGAGTTTCTCCAAAGGTACTTCAGATATCTGGTGGATATGTTTCTTTCGTTGGCCAGCTTTTCCCATTGGCCTTTCTTAAAAGAATGGCCTATGGGAAAAGCTGGTCAGCGAAAGATCATTGCAGTAAGTTAGTTGGGGGGAGTGTTGCCCTTTTGTGCCTGTGAACATTTAACAAAGTATGGAGAGGAGCTCAGCCAAGTAGATGGTCTTCCAGCTCCCCTGTTTCTTGGCTACCAATATAAATAGAAGAGGCTGCGGCCACAACATTTTCAAGTTAGCAGAAGGAAAATATACTTATCGGGGCGACTGCTTTAAAAAATAACATTATTGTTTTTCTAATTATAAAGTTAATATGTCCCTGTAGAGAATTTGGAAAGTTCAAAGAAGCGTAAGGAATAAATTAAGTTACTCATTTGGTGAATGTTTTGAAAGTTTATGCTCAAAGCGTTTGTAAGAAGATAAGACTCTCTTCTGTAAAAATCTGACTTTCATGTTTAGACAGTCTTCTCTTTTAGTATCTGAATCTTATTAAAAGGGTTCGTTATTTGCTATAAACTCAATACTGAACCATGTACTTTCCGAATTAATAAAGTAAAGAATTCACCCTGCCTGGTGTGGCTCAGTAAATTGAGTGTTGGCCTGTGAACCGAAAGGTTGCTGGTTTGATTCCCGGTTAGGGCATATGCCTGGGTTGCCGGCCAGGTCCCCAGTTGGGGGCACATGAAAGGCAACAGATTCATGTATCTCTTGCACATTGCTATTTCTCTCCCTCTGTTTCTCTCTCCCTACCCTTCTCACTAAAAGTAAATAAGTAAAATCGTTAAAAAAATAAAATAAAGCATTTATTTCAAATATCCTGATGACTCAAATTTCTGATTAGAGATACCATGGGTAACACAATGCTTGAGTTACATGCAGTGTTGCAAACCAATTTTGATGGATATTGTAAATATTAAGGTAAAGGGAGGAAGGAAGTTTCTGGGATCAATTTTTTCTTACAGGAAAAAAATACAAATAATATTAGAGAAATTCAGAATGCACTCAACTATTATGTATCCTTAGTATCCGAACAGATTTTCTAGAACGGTGATTGTCATGGTCTCTGGCTTTAACGGTAGTTGGTAGCTCCAGTCTGGTGATGCTAAAACCATTCCTGGGGACATTTTCATATTCCCTTGACTCTTTCTTAATTACAAGAGAGCAGCACTTCAGCATTCTGTCTTTCCACGTTATGTTGGAAATGATGTGCTTAATTTCCACTGATAGGATCCTTTGGCAAAAGTGGGTGGAAACTTAAAAACTTCAAGTTTTGAACTGAGTTAGGAAGTAGGTGGGTGGACTTCTTAGCCTGTTGGCATGTGATTTGTGGGTGGAATTTCTTTTTTAAACAAGAACAGTGCACTATATTGACTAACCATGTCATCCAATGTAGTGTCCCTGAGAACCAGAGTGCAGACAAGCGCTCTTTGTCTGAGTGAATAAAAAATGTGTATTGGCGTGAATGGGCCATGTGCATTTTCAGGGAGGAAGGGCACATGCCAGGGCCTATTGAATTAAACATTTAAAAGCATGTACATGAAACTTGTCTGAGAATCAGAAGGGGCCGCAGGCAGTGTGCATTGTCCAAGTCTTACACTACCACTGGAAGCAGAGGCAGGGTGTGGGTGGCTGTACAGAGGAAAAATGTGGTTAGAACATTCAACATGCAGTAATCAGTGGTCTTTAGAATCTGTCGTCAGTTGGAGGAACTTCTTGAGCCTTAAAGGTTGTAAAAAAGGTAGTTATGTTTGCCTGTGCGCTTTACAACTACTGATGTAATGCTTTAAAATGAGAGTCACTGTCTTCTTGTTGGGAACTTGAAATTTTGTTTGACTTGTGTGAATGAAGTCCTGAGGATTCTAGTTAGCGGTAACGGACAGCTCTGGGAAGGGTGCACATCGCTCCCTGTGCGACTCGGCTCCCAGGTTTATTGGCCAGACAAGCCAATAAAAAGATAAAGTCAATGGACTAGAAAATGCCACAAGTGCCCACCAGAGTTCTAAAGTACAGTGTCAAATAGCAGGGCTGGGCAGGGATATCAGGCTGACCTGCAATGAACACGAGCTTTCTCCCCGGGGCTGTGAGCCCCCTCTGTGCCTTAGTCGTTTCCCTGTGAAAAGGGGTGATAACACCTATCATTTCCCCCAGCTCCACCACACACCTGGTATACCCATGATTACCCCTCAGCTGGCAGAGTAGCAGCGAGCTCACTCACTCCCAGAGTGGTGTGTTTGCGTGTATGTCTGTGTATCACAGGAATATGGTAAATTAAGAAGGACTGTCAAAATGGGAGTATTTATCTGTAAACTATTAGGTGGAACAAAAGAAATCACTGAGAAAAGATTATATCTTTTTTAAAAATAATTTTTAGGTATATAATTAAAAAATTTTTTTTGTTTCCTCCTGCAGCTGGAGACTGACAAACTTGCTCTTCCGATGAGCCCCAGCCCACTCAGCCCCAGCCCCATCCCCAGCCCCAACACGAAACTTGAGAATTCCACTCTCCTGACCGTGGAGCCCTCCCCGCTGGAGAAGAGCAAAGGCTTCTTCGTGGACGAGTCCGAGCCCCTCCTTCGCTGCGACTCCACGTCCAGTGGCTCCTCTGCGCTGAGCAGGACAGGCTCCTTTATTACCAAAGGTACAGACATTCTTCAAGTCTTCCTCAAAAGAGCCCTCAGGATTTTTATCTTGCCACTTCCACAGTTCAGAAGTGGTTGAATCATTTGAATGACCTGTCCTGGAAAACCTGTCCTAGACAACAAGATAAAGATGGCCTCAGAGAAATCACGTCCTCAGCCAGTGGGGATCCATCTAGAAAATCTTTCAGCTCCAACCGCCTGGCTGAGAGACCTTTGTCTGTCACCCTTTATCCTCATGGTGCTATCAGACGTGTTTCAGGAAAGGTCTGATGAAATGCGGTCTGGCTGGTTTTTGAAAATTATTTACAAGGCTTGTAGAATCCAAGGATTTAAAGCACTAACCTATCTTGAGTGTCTGAAGTATAGGTTTTAGTGACTTGAATTAAAATTCACTGTTAAGCTTGGTTGTAAACCAACAGTGTTTTAAACAGTATGGATTGGCACTTTTGGTAAATAATTTGCCACTTTCAGTTTTTAATAGCAGGGCAGGGAATTAACATGCATACTATATTGATGACAGATTTTTGTTAGAAATTTTTTAGTTTGTTTAATTACACTTATATTTTAGTGAAAGGTTATATTTTATATATTTAGAAAATGTTCTATTTTACATACATTTTAAATATTTCACATATTTATATAAATATTTTTCTTATTTATGTGTTTTTTTTATCTTAGTGGGTCAGTGTTAAATATGGCAACATAATTAGAAAGTCATAGCAGATTACATTGACTTGGGATTTTTGAGAGGAAAGGGCTGAGGTCTTTGTTTAATAAATGAACTATGGATGAGGGGAAAAGAGTAAAGTTTTTTTCGGGGGGGATAATTTTTTCAGTTTTCTTTTTTAAATATTACAGCATTCTCCTTCTGAGTTTTCGAATAATTTAGGAGAAGTCATTTAAGGTTAGGCAAATGTCATGTTAAAAGGCAGGCACATCAACAACCCATTCAAGCAGATCTTTTTCTGATCTTTATGAGGCAAATCTTGTTTTGATATCTTATGTGCAATGCAAGTAAAAATTCCTGTGTTGATTAAAATGTGCCAGAGGTTCACTCACTCACCTTGGGTTGGTGAGGTGGGGACATCCTGGGGAGAGAGTAGCCATCACTTAGCTCTCCTACTTGTCCCCCCAATACAGTCCCTTTACAGCTGTCACCTTCCCTTCTCTCCCCTGTGCAGAAAAGAAGGACACGGTGTTGCGGCAGGTCCGCCTGGACCCCTGTGACTTGCAGCCTATTTTTGATGACATGCTCCACATTCTGAATCCTGAGGAGCTGCGGGTGATTGAAGAGATCCCTCAGGCTGAGGACAAGCTGGACCGGCTTTTTGAGATCATTGGAGTCAAGAGCCAAGAGGCCAGCCAGACCCTCCTGGACTCTGTCTATGGCCATCTTCCTGACCTGCTATAGAACACAAGGGACACTGCGCTCTGAAAATTGCTCCTTTTAGTGGCAGGGTGGTTTGTTTTTGATTTTTTATTTTGTTTATTTTGTTTTTTTTGGGGGGGGGGCGGTGTTTAATGGAGTATATGGCCAGTGTTTGGAGTTCTTTTTTTTTTTTCCTTTCTTCTCTTTAACCCTTCTGTGAAGTTAGTTTATGAACCTTTTCAAGATGTAACTGTTGCAAAATACCCACTACTAAAGTTTTTTAGGTTCCATATTTTCTCTGTTTTGCCTTCTTATGTATTGTCCAAGTTGTTCTGTGCACTTTAAATTCACTTCACGTACCACAGATGCAGTGTGACTGCTCCCGCACACTGGATTGTGAGCCTCTTTCAAAGTGCAGTGGCATCTTGTGAATTCTGTAAGCAGTCTTCATGTCTCAACATCCACATCTACTTCTTTTATTCTTACTATTTTTTATTATTATTTGTCATGTACGAGTTTTCTTAAGGGTTAAGGACATGTAAGACCCCGTTGAGTTACTGTAATTCAGTTAGATTTTGTGTTACCTTTTTAATATGTCTTGTTGTAGAGTTCATATTCATGGCTGAAACTTGACCACACTGTTGCTGATTGTATGGTTTTCACCTGGACACCGTGTAGAATGCTTGATTACTTGTGCTCCTCTTACACTAATATACTCTGGGCTGGAGACATGAAATCCTCAAGCCACCAGGACTTGCTATGTAAGTGGCTTGACACCTGGGCCACCAAAGAACTTGAACTTCACCTTTCAGAGGTTGAGCTGTTCTGGAACATATTGCTGCACTTTGGAAAGTCACAACTGAGTGCCAGTGGCACTTTTTCCATATGGAATTGCCCCAGCTTTGCTTTAAAGATATCTTGTTTTTTAATCCACACATAGTTGATAGGTCCAGTCTGCCCTCAAGGCCTCGGTCTTCGTGGGTTCCCTACATCATTCAGTCACTTCAATTAAAAATGGCTGCAGCTGTAAGAACTCTTGTCTGATATTTGCAACTATGCTCCCATTTATAAACATACTCTCTAATGCTCAGTTGCCAGGTCCTAATGCAAAAAGGTGGTGTGGACTCCCTTTGTGTGGGCGGGGTTTGTGGATAATGGTGAGGGACTGACATCGGAAAAATGCCTTCAAGTGTACTAATTTATTAATAAATATTAGGTGTTTGTTACTTGAGTAGTTTGAGTATATTTAATTCTTGCCTTGAACATGTGCTCAGGTTGTAACTCTTTGTTCATCTCTTGGGAAAATATGTATATTCTAAAAACCTCAGCAAATTAGCAGAGGTTTGAGTCGAGAAAAGTACCTGCAGATTAACAGAAAAGGGTGACCAAACACTAAATGAACACGAATTTTCTAGGTCTCCTGTTTATGAGGTTGTCTCTATTTTAGAAATGAGATTTTAGGGGTGGAGAGGTGCAAATGGTGAGGACTTGGAGTACATTCCTTTTACTGATTTCTATCTAGGAAATTTCCCATCACGGGAAGGTCTATACAAGTTCCTAGGCTTCTATATGAAACCTAATTGCCCCTGAGTAACTTCTTTCATTATAATTTCTATTTCACCACATTGCTTAGCTTGGGAACCCTGGATCAACAGAATTCCAATGGCCAGACCTCAGCAATTTTGAGTTCTTCTTTCAATGAGAAACTGGAAGTAGATACCCTATCTGAGCACTTTGAACCCACCTCAGGGTCATTACAGGGTTTTTTTTATTTCATCCACTCCCACGTGGGTGGTTTCCAGAGAACCATCCTGGTGTTTGGTTTAACTGCTTCTCAGGCTAGGTTTCCCTTCCTTTTGTGGACAGAGGTCAGGAATTCACACAAGAAAAAAGTAAATTAGAAGGGGTCATATATAGTAGCGGAGGAGACAGATTTTGTTTCAGATTTGAGGACTGCCACATTTATTGTGGGGGCGGAAAACATAATGGCTGGATACAAAAATGTTACGGTTATTAAGTGTAAATTATTCAAAGATTGGGGATGCCCTTAACCATTTACACAGCTTTATGCTTTACAAAGTGCTTTTGTAGTATCCTATTGAAGCTCTACAACCACCTCATGATAGGTACTATCATTGTACCTTTACAATATGAAAAGTAGGCTTGTAAAGGCTACAGAACTTGTTTAAGGTCGTACAGCAGAGGTATAGGAGTCAAACTTGAGTCTGAATCCAAGTCTGTTTACTCTGTTCAGGACTAGTAACCAGAACTTCTTGATCCAGAACAGTGGACAAAGATCACAGTGATGAAATATATCTGGGTTGTAAGTAAAGCCATTTACTTATGTTCATTACATAATTGTGAAAGTACAGGAATGGAGTAGTCTTGAAGACCCAGGGGAAGGGACATAGGGGTTGTGGTTAAACAGAAGCTTGATATTAAATTAATGTGATACAGAGCTTTCCTAAAAAAACAAAACAGAAAAAAAAAATGCAACCTCCTGCCGCTTGATTTAAAATATAATGTTTTGATCCAAGTTGATTATATTCTCATTTATATACTATGTTGCTCACTGCAGAGGTTTTCTCTGGTTTGAGCTACTTAATTTGAGGGGTGTGCTGAACTGGAAGGTTTCCAATGTGGGGGTGGGGTGGGGGGACCAGAAGAGCAAGAAACACAATGAGAAGCAATAGTTGGGGAATCTGAGCCTGATGACAAAGACCAGATAGGCAAGGGAAAGACTATTGTCAGTTTTTTGAAGGGCTAAGGAAGAGAGGGTTTTTCTTTAGAGAGTAATACTGCAGGTTAAATGCAGAGGAGCTTTTAGACAATTAAGACTGGGCTGCTTTTCAAAGGCGAGAAGGACTACACCAGGGACAAGGCGGACCTGCCTGGGCTTCTCCACCCTTCACGGAAACAAGAGTCACCTGTGAATGAGCAGTCCGCTGTGAAGAGAGAGTCCCGGAAGGGTTTTGTATCTCCACTGTTTCAAACACTTTTATTTATTCTTTTAAATTTTATTTTTCAATTATAGTTTACATTCAATGTTATATTTAGTTTCAGGTATACAGCATATTGGTTAGACAATCATATACTTTACAGAGTGATTCTCCCAATATTTCAAGTACCCACCATACATAGTTATTACAATACCCAAAGGATTCAGGAAGATTTGTGAAGTCCAGAACGAGCTTTCCACACTTTTTTCTGGAAGCCCTTGTTGGGTCACACTTTGAGAAAAAGTCCTTTAGATTTTTGCCCTTGGGGGCCCCAGGACCAGTAGAACCACACCTGGGAGCTTGTTAGAAATGCATAATTGAGGCCACTTTGCTGAGCTCTTTAAAATTTAATGAGCACATGAAACACCTGGGGATCTTGTTAAAATGCAGATTCTGTTTCCGTTGTTGGGGGCACCTGGGTGACCGGGATGTGGCTGGTCTCCAGATCACATCAAGCAACCTGAGATTAGGCCTCGGTTTCATGCCAAGAGTAGTGTTAATATGGAGATTACACCAGCTCCACATGAGAGAAATAAACAATTTCCAATAATCCAAAGAGATTTCCAGAGTCAGGCAATCTTGGTCAAAATCTACAGTGGTGATTTTCAATCCTGACTGCACACTGGAATGAGCAGGGGAGCTTTGGAAATCCAATGCTTAGGTCATACCCCAGGCCAATTACATTCGAGTCTCATGAAGTGGAACCCAGGCCTCTGCATTTTTAAAAATTCTCACCCAAGGATATATATTGATTTCAGAGAGAGAGATCATCGATGTGAGAGAAACATTGATTGCCTCCTGTACACGCCCTTACCGGGGACTGAACTCGCAGCCTTTTTGGTGTATGGACAATGCTTCAACCAACTGAGCCAGCAGGCTAGAGCAAGTCTGTTTTGTTTTTGTTTTTGTTTTAAGCTCCCCAGGATGTTCCAAAGTGGAGTCAGTTGGAGAACCACTGATTTAAGAGAGCTTGCCAAGGGAGTGCTCCCAAGCCTCATCCCCGATCTGATGGATAAATCTTACAGGGAGTTAACCTGGAAATTCACCATTGTGATTTTCCTATAGCCAGTCCTGCTGAACTCTGCAGGCTTGCTTTAGGCTCATACTATAAAACTTATGGAACTGTTAAGAGTTGATGCAATATCAAGCATATATGGGGCAACATTTTAAAGCTTAAATTGCATTGCTGAAACCACCTGCAATTAATCGATTTGTGGTTTTGAGCAGAAAGTATAAGGTGTGATTAGTCAAGAACATTTGGAAATGATGTTACTGATATGTATTTATATGTATATGATCGAAGTTTTCTCAGTTTTCAAAGAAGTGAAGTAACAGTGAGTCATAAAACTGCACTGACTGTGTCAAAGAATCTCAGAGTTTCGTAGCTCCTGGGCCACTGGAGCATCAGCCTCGTACAGTCCTGTGGATGCGACAGGTACCTATCTTGAACTTTGACTTGAGGAAAGTAAGTGTGATCTCTTATTTGGCAGAATTGAGGTCTTACCTTTGGAAGGAACCTTGGACATCGTGTGGAGAGCCCGTTGTTTTTAGGTGGGAAGTCAGACCATAACTGTTTGTGAATGGCATAGCCTGGTTAACATCAGTCCCCGCCAGAGCTCCTTTGTAATTCCAGGGTATCTGTTTTTGGCTTTGTTCTTGAAAGTAAATAGAAAATAAAATTAATCATCTGAGCAGGAATTAATTATAATTACAAATCTAAAAAAGTTTTTACATAGTCTATTTGACTTCTAAGTAGCTGCGTATGGGAAACATATTTGGATGCTAGAGTCCTGTTATTTCCAAAATATAGATATTCATAAAATATATAGGATATAAGGAACTTATCAATGGATACTTCTGTGAAGGGGAACAGGGTGGCCAAGAAACAGGAAGAAGAGAGGAAGGACACAGTGTTGTCATATTTTGTTCTTTGGAGCCTTTTAAGTTTTGCACCATGTGTATGTATTGTTGAATTTGAAAAATAAAATAATTATAGAATATTTCTATGGCATCCAGTGAATGCACATCCCTGAAAACCAAGGTAAGAGTTACATGGATGAGGCATAAATGTTAGTAATAGCTTTGTGAGAAGCATTTTAGTATAATCTGCCAAGAGAATCAGCCTCTTATCTGGCTCTCCAAACGAAGTGGCACCACCACCCCCAACCTCTTTGCACTTTCAGATCCTCTCCCTGGGCTTGGCTCTGAAATGAACATTAAAGTAATGCAAATTTCAAAAGAGTTTAAACTTCGAAGTTTAGAGAGGAGCATACCAGCTATTTTCTGGCCAATCCTTTCATATTGCTCAACAGAGAAATTGCTTATACTTAATATCTTCATGAGGAAAAACTTCAAAGATTTGTTAAGAGTACAGGTGGCAAACACAAGACCCACGGGCCAAATCCGGCCCTCCACCATGTTTTATCCAGCCTGGCACCTTATTTCTACCTGGTGGCAGCTCCGAGCTCCTTGCCCCTCGTTAAGGAGTAGTTACATTTACACAGTCCTAAAATTACATTCGGCCCTTTGAAGGCAACCACGAGGCTGATGTGGCCCCCAGTGAAAATGAGTTTGGCACCCCTGGTTAAGAGTCTCTCAGTAGCCCTCCATCTCTTTCCACAGGAGATGGCGCCTGCACTTCATCGTCTTGTTTTGCTCTCCTACTGCTTTATACACAGCAAAATGCTCAATAGAAAATCTCATGGGGAAGGAGGAAGAGGCAAACGATGGTTCATTTGCAGTAGCCATGACAATTGTTTCTCATTTTCTCAGGAAGCTTAGAGCAGCCAATTTCACACCAAGTTTTGGTCTACTTTGTTTAAATATAGTGTACCCAGCAACAGAAACATTGGTTTTATCACTCCACTCATTCACCCATGAAACATTTGACCACCTACCATGGGCTAGGCACTATGCTAGGAGCTGGAAATACAATGAAGAATTCCATTCAAGGTTGTAACTACCGACGGGAACAGGGCATTTGTCTGCGCACTGCTGTGTCCTCAGTATCCGGAATAGGGTCTGGAACACGATAGGTGCTCAGTCCCTCTGGGCTGCGGAAATGAATGCATGCAGATTCCTGGCCTCGGGCTCACAGCTCCTTAAGGGAAACAGACATATGGGCATTATAATCAAATGTGTCTACATGCAGTGATGGGAATACAAAGAGGGTCTTAAGAGAGTCAAACCAAATGTGAATCAAGGGAAAATATTTCAAAGTTCTGTAGAGTAAGCCCTCCTTTTTGCAATTTCAAAGAAATTGTGTCAAAATCAAAGCTGATAGTTGACGTACCATGTATTTCAAAGCTTTGGGAAGTGAGATAGGTTGAAAAAGGTAAAAAAGAAGGAAAATACAGTTATAGTGAAGATTTACTATGTAAGCAAGGAGATTGTATCATTTCATAAGCAAGGAATACATTGGTGGCTCCACCATTTCACAGGTGTATTGTTAACCATCTTGCCCAAACATTAGGCAAATCATGTGACTGCTTGTATATAACACATACTTCTAAAAGATTGAGGTCTGTCCAGAAAGTATCCAGCCATGTAATATGAAAAATAGAGACATTTATTGAAAAAGATACTAGATACAAGAAACACTGTACTTAGGACAATGATGCCTCAGTCCCCTTCAAAGTAGGTACCGTGTGACCTCACACAGTTCTCCCAGTTGCCATCAGCTGCCCCACTGGATTTTCCTGAGTCTCATCAACAGTCTGAAATCTCTTCCCTTTCAAAGGTGATTTTAGTGTGGGAAAAGCCAGAAGTTGCAGAGCACCAAATCTGGGCTTAAGAGTCTCAGTCACCTGGGTGATTTGATGTTTCTCCCCCAAACTGCACAAACTGTGATGCATGAGGGGACATGTTGTTGTGATGAAGCTGCCAATCACCAGTTGCCCAGAGCTGTGGCCTTCCAAATCATCCAAATAGTTTCTGCAGAGGAATGTTCAAGCTTAATGTAAAATTTGATGCAGATTTGTTGCTCTACTCAGTCATTTTGAATGCAATGGTCACACAGTACACATGCTCACTCAACGGTGTCTACCACCCCCACTGACTAGTACAGTGAAGTCATCATTGTTCATGCTTGTGCATTCCAGCCCACTCTCCTTGGCTGCCAGGTTACATTGATGTCTTGCAAACCATTCTTGTTACATTAATTAACAGTGGCTAGACTTTTTCCGGACGAACCTTGTATATCCATACCTTCATGGAACTCCTCTTCCTTCTATAAATTATTCAAAGCACCTGACATTAATCACTCTTTAATCTTAATCTGAATCTTATGATGTAGGACCTATTATTATTTCCATTCTCCTCTCGAAGAAATTAAGGCACAGGCAGATTGTGACTTTCCCAAAGTCACACTTGCTAGTAAATGGTGGAGCCACGAAATCCAGGTGTAGAACTGAGTCGGCCAGGCATGGCTCTGAATGGTAAATACGGTGGACTAAATTCCTGCCTTCCTAGAGCCTTTCATCTCACTCCACCAAAGTTGAATTGATTTTGTTTTGGCTTTCTCCTCATTAAACAAAAAAAGTTACTTTACTTTGAAATAGTTTAAGACACCAGAAGTTTCAAAAGTAGTGCAGAGAGTTTCTATCTTTTTCACCAAGGTTCTCCTGAGGATAACTTCTTGGGTTATAAACATTAATAAAACATTACCCAAATTAGGAAACTGACAGTTATTAATTAAACTACAGACTTTACTCAGTTCACATCAATTTTTATATGCACCTTTATTTTATTTTTTGGTGTATAGCACCGTGAAATTTTATCACATGTGTAGATTCATGTAACCATCATCACAGAATACCGAACTGTTTTAGCACTACAAAGAAACTCCCTTCTGCTAACCTTTATTGCCTTCCCCGCCATCCTGGGAACTATTCTCTGTCACTGCAGTGATGGACAGTATTATTTATTCGCCGTTTAGAGACTGTTATATGAACAGAATCATAAAATATGTGACTTGCTCAGATTGGCTTTTTTCACTTGGCATAATTACCTTGAGATCTAACCAAAGTGTTGCATATATCAACAGTTTGTTCTTTTTTACTGCTGAATGGTATTTCCACAATAGGGATGCACCACAGTTTGACCATTCACACACTGAAGGACATTTGGACTGTTTAAGTAAAGCTTCTGTAATGACCACTTGTGTACTGGTTTGTGTGTGCACGTGTGTTCATTTCTTTTGGGTAAATACCCAGGTGTATGATTTCTTAGTAGTATGTGAATATATGTTTAAGTTTAGGAATCTATCAAATTGCTTTCACAGTTGTGGTACCATTGTATGTTCCAGAGCATCCTTGCCGGTGCCTAATATTGCTGTATTTTATTTTATATTTTTATTTAAAATATATTCATTATAACTTTATTAGAATATTTTATATTTTTATTTTAGTCATTCTAATATGTGTGTAGTAATATAAACTTGAATCTGTAGAGTTTTGAACAGATGCATGTAAGATTTAAAATGAAAAATCCTATCTCTGATACTTTAATTACTACAATTTTATTATTTTTATTTTTATTTTATTTTGCTGTGGTAAGAATACTTAACATGACATCTACCCTCTAACAAATTTTTAAGTATACAGTACTATATAATTGACTATAAATACAATGCTATACAGAATATTTCTAGAACTAGTTCACCTTGCATAACTGAAATGTATGCCCCTTGATTAGTAATTCTTCATTTTCTCTCCCTCTCTAGCCTCTAGCAACCATTATTCTACTTTTTGATTCTATAAATTTGACTATTTTAAATACCTCATATAAATGAAATTATGCAATATTTATCTTTCAAAGATTGGCATGCTTTACTTAGCATAACCCTGAAGATTCATCCACATTGTCACACATTGCAGAATTTCCTTCTCTTTTTCTTAAGTGTGAACAATATTCCATTGTATGTAAATATCAGATTTTCCTTATCCATTTATCTGTCAATTGATGTTTAGGTTGTTTCCAAGTCTTGGCTGTTGTGAATAACGCTGCAATGAACATGGGAATCCTGATTTCAGTTCTTTTGAATATATACCCAGAAGTGGAATTGCTGGGACATACGGTAGTTCTATTTTTAGTATTTTGAGGACCCTCTATGTTTTCCAGAGTGGTTATACCCATTTACATTTCCACCAACAGTACCCAAAGGCTCTCTTTTTTTCCACATTCTCAGCGACACTTGCTATGTTTTGTCTTTTGGGTATCAGCCGTACAGACAGGTGTGTGGTAATATCTCACTGCAGCTTTGATTTGCATTTTTCTGATGATTTGTGATGTTTAACATCTTTTTATATAGTTGTTGGCCATTTGTATATTTTCTGAAATGTCTATTCAACTCTTCAGCCCATTTTTAAGTTGGGTTATTAGTTTTTTGTTCTGTTTTGTTTTTACTACTGAGTTGTAGGTGTTCAACCTACAATATATATTTAAAGATTTTACTTATTTATTTTTAGAGAGAGGGGAAGGGAGGGAGAAAGAGAGGGAGAGAAACATCAATGTGTGGTTGCCTCTCCCATGGCCCCCACTGGGGACCTGGCCCACAACCCAGGCATGTGCCCTGACTGGGAATCAAAGCAGCGACCCTTTGGTTTGCAGCCCGTGTTCAATCCACTGAGCTGCGCCAGCCAGGGCAGAGTTCCTAATATATTTTGAAAATTATCCCCTCATCAGACATATGATTTTCAAAGATTTTTCTCCCACTCCATTCACTCTGTTGGTTCCTTTCTTTGCTGAGCAGAAGCTGTTTAGGTTGGTGCATAGCACGTACCTATTTTTGCTTTTGCTGTCTCTGCTTTTAGTGCCGTACCCATGAGATCATTGCTGAAACCAATGTCAAGATTTCCTCCTATGTTTTCTTCCAGGAGTTTTATACTTTCAAGTCTTATGATTACATCTTTAATCCATTTTGAGTTAATTTTTATGTATGTTTTAAGATAAGGGTCCAATTTCATTGTGATATTGAGAAAAGTCTTGATGCCTTACTTTATTTTGGTTCTGTCAGAGAAAAATTTGTTCAAATGGATTCAAGTCAGCATCAAAGAATAGAGCTTAAATCACTCAGTATTTCCCATGAGGTGTTCTGGGGAGCTTCTAGTGACATGTAGAATATTTCACAAAAAAACTTCCATAGGCAACGTTTTTTATTTTATTTTATTTTTAAAGATTTTATTTATTTATTTTTAGAGAGAGGGGAAGGGAAGGAGAGAGGGAGAGAAATGTTGATGTGGCCTGCAACCCAGGCACGTGCCCTCACTGGGACCCGAACAGGTCACCTTTTCATTTGCAGGGCAGCACTCAAGAGCCACACCAACCAGGGCTAGGACACCACATTTTAAAAAAGCTATATACTATGCCCCCCTCCCACCATCCCTTTAATATTACAATGCTCACCAGTAGCATATTAAAGGACTTGGAAAGTCCTGTAACGAAGTATTTCCTAAATTCACATGCTCACGAAATAAACATGTATATATATATAGCACTTTTGTTTATTCATTTTTACAAATTCCTATCATCTCATAGAATAGTAATTTTCTACAGAAGTTAGTCTAGAGGACACTGAGGTAAATCATAATATTTGGCATCCTAGAAAGGACCCTGGGTTGGTTCAGAAGTCCTGGTTAAAATCTTCTGCTGGTTAAGGCCAAGAAGGTCTGAGTACATTCGAGCCAACTATCAGAGTAAGGCAATAAACATTCCAGTGGCTCAAGAGGCCCTGAGCATTCCAGGGAAGGAAGAAGTGTAAGACAGACACTGTTACTATGGTCAGGTCAAATTCTGGGTCAGAGTCCGGCATCCAGTCATACAAGGAAGAAAATCGGTATCAGAGAAAAGCAATTAGAAGGTGATAAGGTGGTGCTGATAACAGGCCAGGCTTTGGCAGAGCCAGACGTTCGTTCCCCTTCACTTTCTCCTTGGCCGTAGGGGAGGCTTCAGGCCTCGCAGGGACGGAGACAGACTCGGGAACTGTGGGATTGTGAGCCCAGGTTGGGCTGTCAAGACAGAGACTGAAAATCCATAAGGGAGCCCCACTGGGAGATACAAGGTGGTGGGTCCTAGAGGGTATATGTCCCAGGGATCTAGAAGTTGTAGGTCATAGGATGATTTTTAAGGCCTTACAGTTTAAAATCCAGTGGTGGCTCCAAGCAGGAGTAGGGTAAGAGATTGGCCAATCTTCACAGAGCTGGATGTTAGCGTGAAGATAACTAGCAACACGTGTTGGGCAAGCAGCCTCTGAAAGATTGGAAATAGACCCTACAAGTGATGGTCTGAGAGTGGAGGGATTCAAGACAGGGATTTTAGGCTGTACGTACCCAAGAAACAGCCTGTCTTCTCTAAGATCAGGCCCATCTGAAGTTGGAGGCACAACTGAGCTTGCAGATGAAGGTGAGAGTGGATGGATAGCAGCCAAGCAAGGCAGTACAATCAGGGCATAGAAAACCATGGACTACAAATGCAAAAAACAGGTGAGTGAGCCCCTGACTCAAATGGAGAACATATGGGTCGAAAGAAAGTCCCATCTGGATGCAGGGGAACTGGCATTGTCCTGGAACAAGATTCTTGCTGGAATGTAAAGCCAAATCTCATAAGCATAAAACTCGATCTCAGCATTGTCAAACTGTTCCCTACATCATCATCAGTGAGTCATCTTGCTGAAGTTTGGTTTCTTTTATTTGAGAAAAAAAGTTACAAATTTAGTAGCTCCAGATATCTGTGGCCCAAGGACCAGAGTATTATTCTGTAAATATAAGGAACATTAGAGGTCATTTAATCACACTCCACACTCCAGAGCTCACTATTGCACACTTCACTGCAATTCAGATTCGTGACCCCTGGAACTTACAACAGCATCAATCCCTCCAGCCCTGGAGCTCTGAAACTAGTCAAGTGCAAAGTGCAGCATTTTCAACTGCCAAACATATTGGGGTAGTGGCGATAGCCAGAACAGATATTCAATAATTCCGTGGCAATGATTGTCTGCGGCTCCAATTCAGCAGCCAATTGGGAACCCTGGGTTTCATTTTGACTTCTACAAATCTAGCTCACAGTCGCAGCTCCATGATTAAACAGTTCTTGTGCCATCAAGTGAACATTTCCAAATGTATTTCCACAGATGCATTGCAGCCTCAGTCAACCTAATAAAAACAATAACCAGAATGAAATGATTTCTCTGCATTACCATCCTTCCATCCCCATTAGCATTTGTTTTATTGCCCCAAGAGAAACAAATAAGGTCTGGTCTAGTATCTGTTTTGAAAACATTTTCTGGAAAAACGAAAGTTTACAGACTAAATAGATGTGCATGCCTTTGACAATATTGTTGATCTGACATGTAGTTTCTATATCATGGAACAATGTTTGGTGGAGGCGCCAGTTCTTAGTAAACTATCGAAGAGATAGGCTTGTTTTTGGAGGATATGTTCTCATAGGAGACGCTGTCCAAGGTGAAAGTGTCGCAGTGAACCCAGGTGCTCGGAGAGGGCATCACGTATCTCTCTCATATTAGGACTCCTCATCCCACCAGCTCTACTCCAACCAGATGCTCCCAGTTCAACAGTACTGACCTCCGAGACTCGGACTATGCTTAATTCTATGTAGTTCAATGTTCATTATTCTCCACCCTTTATTCATCACACTTGTTGATCCAGCCACATAGTACATTTTGCAGTTCCATAAATAGGCCCCAAATTTCCTTCCTTGCCAGGGCTGCTTCCTCCACCTGGAATGCCATGTTGCACTTTAACTACTTCCCTCCTCCTTTGTTGGCAAATTCATTCTTACTCTTCTCAGCTGCACTCACCACCTTTCTGCTAACGCTCAGCCTCCGGTGTCTGCTAGGTGTTCTCATCTCATTTTCATTTTGTCTACTTATATGCTAGGAGCTGGGCCCAGTAAATGTTGATGGGATTAATAAAAGGAAGTTAGGAAGTTATTAGGAGATTGGCTAGGGAGGAAGTCAGGGCATTAAGAAGAAAGGGAGGTAGGAAGGTAAGCCAGATGTCACATGGAGCACTATAACACACAGCATTGAACTCAGAAAATGGCTCTTGCTAGCCAGGTGTTTCCAATTCAATAGGAGTTGATGAGCGAGACCATTAAAGCTAAAATTACAGGGCAGTGTAGTCAACAGCAATGATAGCGAATGAACTGTGTAAATGTAAAGTGGGGAAGCAATTAAAATGGGGTTGAATTGGTCACTTTCTGCTCATCCTGGGAACTGGGCTTCTTCCTTTCCCTTCTGCCATGCCCCATCCCTTGTTTTAGGAAAAATAAAATTTATGTAAAATGCCCTTCTCCCTTTTCTTTCCTTTTGAAGTATCCACATCATGAAATGATACAGTGTTTTGGATTTGTTTTAAAATAGTTTGGGTTTGGGCAGGAAGTGAGTGGAATATACATGAAATAAGCTTGGTTGTGAGTTGATTGTTGTTGATTCTTGGTGATGAATTCTGGGTACACTGGGGTGTATTGATCTATTCTACTTTTGTGTAAATTATTTCTAATAAAAATGCAAAATAAATACTCTTGGAATCACGAGTTCTGCTCCAGTTAAATAATTCACCAGGATAAATTAAACACTAACTGAAGGCTTGTAGATGCCCTTATCAAAATTTAATGCACACATGAAATGTGTCAGATGCTTGACAAAGTATAAAATATTTACTGTGATAAATGCAACTATCTCTGTATTTTCTGTTTCTTCCTCAAACTGAATCAGTTGTCCTGGACCCTGACCCTGATTTATCTGGAGAGAGATGGTGACTATAACCAATGGATCCATGTCTGGCTAGCAAGAGGCATCTAACTGAATTTAATGCTGTATGTTGTAGTGCTAGTGCTCCGTGTAGCATCTGGCTTACCTTCCTGCCTCCCTTCTTAACACCCTGCCTTCCCCCCAACCACTCTCTTAATTTACTAGTATTTTTAAAATTGTTGTTCAAGTACAGTTTTCTGTCTTTTACTCCCATCCCAGCCCACACCCCCAACCCTTCTCACCTCCCTCCCATTTCCACGTCCCCCCACCCTAGTTTTTGTCCTTATGTCCTTTATACTTGTTCCTATAAACCCTTTCCCTTTTCCCCTGAAATTTCCTCCCCTCTCCGCTCTGGTCACTAGTTTTCTTTATTAATCCTGTCATTATTCACTGGGCTTAGCTTCTTCTCTCACTGGATGCTAATGAGGGTCATTTACATATTAAATATCCACCAGATATGGGGACACTTACACTGTCCCTGTACACTGTCAAGCTGTATCCCTTATATCTACTATCATCTACTATCTTTAGATAAGTAAATTAAGGCACAGAGAGGTTAAATAACTTGCCCAATTCATGCAGCAAGTTAGGGACAGACTGAAGATAGAACCTTAGGTATCAGCCCTGACTGGTGTGGCTCGGTGGGTTGGGTGTCATTCCTGCAAACAGTAAGGTCCCGGTTTGACTCCTGGTCAAGGCACGTGCCTGGATTGCAGGCCAGGTTTCCGACCCAGGGTGCACAGGACGTAAATGATCAATGTTTGTCTCAAACATTGATGTTTCTCTCTCACGTCAATGTTTCTCTCCCCTTTTATCTTCCTCCCTTCCTCTTTCTCTGAAAGTAAATAAATAAAATCCTTAAAAAAATAAAAGAAACTTAGGGTGTCACACCCCAAAGCCAATCCAGTGAATTACTAAGAACACCCAAGTCAGCCCTATACTGCCTCGGTTTCTGCATCTACTCATTTGTTCTCATATCTTTCCACTCTCAAATACTGGCTTTAGGGACAACTTTCTTACTCTCCTCCCATTTAGAGGTTAATTTTTTCTCTCTCTCTTGTTGTATACCTGGTGCTGAATTGCCTTTGGCTAAATATGATTATCCTTAGTCCCCAGATACACCTTTTCCCCGCACATAAAGCTATATTATTTTTGGTTTTGGAGTCTTTGAAATTGCCAGTTGGGAGTTGTGGTGACAAAATGGCAAAAGGAAAAGAAGAAGGAAGTGGATGAGTCTGTTGCTGTCTTAAGAAATTACTGATGCCTCTTCCTCTTTCTGGAGACAGCTCATCAAAGAAGTGGAGAAGGCTAATGACAGTAATAACTAACATTTGATGAGTACCCAGTGGATTCTAATGCTGATTACTTTATATTAGTTTTCTTAACTTTTAGAACAACCAAGTGGGGTAGGCACTGTTATTTCCATTTTGCAGATGAAGAACTATAATAATGGAAGTTAAGGACTTGCCTCAAGCCATGCAGCTTGTGGGCATCAGAGGAGAGATTTGCACCAGAGCTGCGGTGGACAACTGTGCAGGCTGGGAACGCCCCTTTCTCAGGGGCACAAATGTGCCATATGGACTGGTGGTGGCCCAGTGTGAACCCAGGCCCAGCTGACTCCAGAGTCAGAGCGTTGAACTAGGGTCTTGCTGTCTAGGTGTAGGCCGGGGCTTGCTTTCTCTTTTCTATTTTCTTCTGTCTTCTTTTCTTTTTGTTTTTCTTTTAAAAAATATTATACTTATTGATCATTTCTTGGCCTTTTGGCTAAGATCAAATGTAGTATCTGTTCTTATCAGTTTTAAAAATTTTACTTATTGATTTTAGAAAGAGGGAGAGGATTTGTTGTTCCACTTACTCATGTGTTCATTGGTTGCTTCTTATATGCGGCCCCGCTGGGGATCGATCCTGAAACCTTGGCATATTGGGCCAACACTCTAACCAGCTGAGCTGCCTGGCTAGGGCTAAGCCTGGGCTGTCTACAACACACACAATCTTTGCTCCCTGATGTGCATAATGTTGCTACAATGACATTTTGAGAGATCAACGTGGACTGGTAAAGATAAACAGTTCATAGGAGAAGTAAACCCGAGCCACACCTTAGTGAGTAGGCAGATTATTTTTAGGCAGAGGGAGAAGACAGGATTTCTTGGGCAAGACAGGAGGGAAAAAAGGCACCAGAGTTAGGGATGAGCATAGAGGGTACAGGGAAGAGTAAGGAGCCAGCACTGATCAAACCAGGTGTGTGGATGAGCAAAAGGGTCTAAGGATGGGGAGTGAGGCAGGACTGGACTGGGGTGCCTAGAATGGGGATGAGCAGTTTAGACTTGAAGTAGGAGACCATGTGGAGCCAGGGGAGTGATCTGATCTGGGGAGGGGTGAGATGAAAGCATTTTTTCAGGAGGATTAGGCTGGCTGAGGCACAAGATGCCTTGGTTGTAGACAGGTTCAGACCAACAGTAGACAAGAAGTCTCAAAGGAACTCTCATATCGTGAGGTTGGGCCCAGCTTTGTTTCCAAGTTGCAGTTATAGCAGCCTCTTAGGAAAACTGGAATTATCTATGGGACCTGTCTGCGTCTGGGACTCATCCTAACACAGCTTTGCTTCTATGCTGTGGTAATGTAAACTGAAGGACTCAGGAGGCTGGAGTTTTCTGAGGTAACTCCCAGAACCTGCCTGGTCTGGTTTTCCTCCCCTGCCGAGAGGAGAACTGCTTTGTTAAATTTGGCCAGGGGCCTTTGCAGTCATACTCCATGACTGACTCTTTGGCTCACCTCATCTGCCCTTCTTGTGGGGCCTTTTCTCCCACCTGTTCATACACTGCACTCACTTAAACCTTCTCCATCCCTCTCTGGCTTCTTTACATGGAGCCTCTGAGCAGAAATTCCGCTGACAGCCCCTGTGGCAAAATTTGGAAAGACAGTATGTGCAGCCAAGTGTTGGATGGCAACTTAATGAGAGGGTGAGACTTGTTACTGCTGCTCTCTCACTGGCACTTTTTATAGGTAACAGAGAAGGCTCCTGGCAGGCACTGGTGCCCCACCTCATGACAGGTCAGGAGCAGGGCTTGAGTTGTAGTTTCTGCTCAGCCATAGCCTGGTTGAAGCTCTGCACTACCTCCAAGCCTCACTTCTCCACTGGCATGGTGGGGGCTTGGGCTTCTTACTCTCTTGCTCTCTCTAGCTCCTGCCTTCAGGGGTCCCTGTGGACCTTCCCATTCTTAATATGTTGCATGGGGTGGAATCCTGGCTCTAACCAGGACTGTGGCTGCCCATTGAGGGCATGTGAAAGCAATGGCCAAGTAGAAAACAGTCCTGCAAACAATAGTCATACATGTGCTCACACAGACAGACAGACAGACACACACACACCTCACATACACACTCACACACGACTTTTCTTTCTATGACTCTGCTCCCTTTCTCTTCAGAGATTGAAGTTGAATTACATTTCCCCCAAGAAGTTTCAGTGAATGTATTACCTGTATCCATGTCACTAAAATGCTCCTGCACTGTGTTAAGGTCCTTGGTTGGGACAAAGTTAAAGGAAATTGCACATGTTTAATATACTTGTGTGATTCTTTTAAGTCACACAATGTCCTGCTTCCCCTGTTCTGCCCCATTTCCTTGACCTTCCAGCCCCCCTTGTCTGCTATTCTTGCTGTATAATAGCAATCGTCAACCAGAGATGGACAAGCAGTGTGCTTGAGGCCCTTGGCGCTGTCCCAGAGCAGCATAGGCTAGGGTTTCAGCTGGGAGGATGATTTCAGTCTGGTTAAGGGACTCAGTAACCAACCCTATAGAGAGGTTTATGTGGAAACTACCCAGGAGAAGAGAGGTTTTCAGTGCCCCAGACTCTTCAGGGAGCTGAGGGGCTGACAGGTTCAGGGAAGGTTTCCAGGGGGTGTGTCTTCAGTGGAAATGTAAAGGACTGGGAGGATTTGGTGAGTGGGGTGGACACACAGAGATTTCTCAGGTGGAAATCGGCCAATGTGCATGTGAGAAAGAGGAGGACCCCAAGTCTGGACTTGCTGGTTTGAGGCAAAGTTTCATGGGCAGTGGTGTTGGAGAGAGAGAAGGAGGCATGAGTCAAGGACACTGGGGATGAGTGGGAGAGCTGGCACCTGGAAAGGCACGGCAGGGTGTGTGTGGGTGTGTGTGTATGAGAGTGGGGGGGAGAGAGAGAGGGAGAGGGAGAGAGAGAAAGAGAGAGAGAGAGCAGCAACTGAAATAATGGCAAAATGAGGGAGCAATTTGAAAATCAGTTTCTTCGGGGATAGTTCTCTTTCTCGTCCTTAGATTCAGCTCTTCTTCCTAGTCTTGGATTTATTAACTTTGCTTCACACCAAGGCTATAAAAATTACCCATAGCCCCGGGTCTGCCAACCTATAAGCAGGGGCCCTAGACAATATGATTAGTTCCATATTAAACTGTCACCACTACTAAAGTCACACAAAGGTCTCCTGAGATTGAGCCAGCACTGCTGTGGTCAGTGATGAATGGAAGGTGACATATCCCATCTTCCTCAAAGAGCTGAGTTTTCACTCCTGTTAGACAAGCAACCAGTTAATCAAATAAATACTAATTGAATGTCTATTATGATGTTCAGTATTTGGAATTCTAACTCTGAGTTGAGATTGGACGTGCCTCTGCTCCAGAATCACTTGGTTTCTCTTAACTATTTTTTTATTTCTTCCTTTGGAAACCAAAGGAAGAGCTCTGCCCTAAATGTTTATGGCACAAGTAGAGAAATTGGATAATTCAGAATCAGTACAGAAAATTCTTTCGGTTATTTAGTTCTCCAGAGATTTTGCAGTGCATGGATATTTTTCCTCTCACTTTAGAGACATGAAATGAAATCACTTTCTGTAATAATGGAGGTATAGTTTACCTATGGCTTGCGTCCTCGCATAACCACATCAAGATTACAACTAAAATACAGAATGACCCTCACTCAGAATTATCAGAAAACAAGTTGAATGGAAGTATGACAACTATGGAATTAAAGAAACCACATCCATTCAGACAGGTAGGAGGGGTGCAGATATGCAGATGCTGATCAGGCTGGTCCCACACCCATTAGTGGTGGATAAAAATTTGAGAGGGATAATTCAGGAGCAAGGAGTCCCAGCCCCACGCCAGGCCCCTCAGCCGAAAGTTCTAAGTTAGGAAGAAAAGTCCCCATAAATTCTGGCTGCAAAAATCAGTGGGGATTGAGTTAGTAGAAGAAATTCTTGGAGTCCCAAGCATTCCTCTTAAAGAACCCACAAGTGGACTTACTCAGACTCACTCCCTCTGAGCTCCAGCACCAGGGTAGCAGCTTGAAAGACACTAGTGGCATACAGGGGGAAACTGGAGTGTCTGGCATCAAGGTGAGAGCTGGGGAACACCTGTCTCCCACACAGAAAGGCAGGCAGAGGCCAGTGTTCTTTTTCTGAACCCTCCCATCACAGAGCCACAGAGCTGGCAGGTAGGTGGTATATCTGAGACTCCATCTACCTTGCTCACACTGTTTTCCCCACCCTGTAAATCCTATGAGGCTCTGCCTCACCCAACTTATAGGCCCACCCTAGCTGTTAACAGTGGTTTTTCCATATGAATTGCTGGTCTTGCCTCATGCTTCTCGACTTCCTAGATTCTCTCAAATAAGCAACAGCTGGCTTCACTGAGACCACAGCCCCTGAACTTCTTGCTAAGTAGTCCTGGCCCTGTACTAGCAACAGGTTGCCTAGGTTCATAGCTTAGATTTACCTGGGAATCTCCAAGTCCAGCACAAGTAGCAACCATCTCAGATTGCTTTGTAACTCATGCAGGGTGGCCCTCGGCATAACACAGGTGGGGGCTGACCCTTGGCTTGTACCACCTGGGAAATCCCAGAGTCTGCACACCCCATGGACAGCTACAGACCACATCGGAACACCACCACCTTACCCCTGCACAGCTGATCCTCCAAGGAGTGTGGAGGTTTGTGGTCAGTGGTCACAGCCAGTACTTGCATCTGACTGGCCTGGATAAATACCTTCCATTTGCCTGCCAACAGCAATCAAGTGTCAACTACAAGAGGGGAGTGGGCTCAGCCCACAAAAAGGGTGAACCTGAAGTACCCAGCTTGGGTAATACGGGAGGTGGTGCCACTGGACCCTATAGGACACCTACTACATTAGGCCCTACTTCTAAGACATGGAATCAAAGCAGCTCTATTTAAAACATAGAAACAAACTCAGGGAGGCTGCGAAAATGAGGAGACAAAGAAACATGGCCCAAACAAAAGAACAGATCACAACTTCAAAAAAAGAGCATACAAAATGGAGATAAGTAATCTATCAGATGCAGAGTTCAAAACCCTGGTTATAAGGATGCTCAAGAAACTTAGTGAACACCTTAACAGCATAAAAAAGATCCAGTCAGAAATGAAGCATACACTAATTGTAATAAAGAACAAGTTACAGGGAAACAAGAGTAGAGTGGATGAAGCTGAGAATCAAATCAATGGTTTGGAACATAAAGGGAAAAAACAACCAATCAAGACAATAAGAAGAAAAAAGGATGCAAACAAAACAAAACAAAAAACGAGGATAGTGTAAGCAGCCTCTGGGACAATTTTAATAGGTCCAACATTTATATCATAGGAGTGCCAGAGATAAGAAAGAACAAGAAAATGAAAATCTATTTGAAAAAGTAATGACAGAAAACCTCCCTAATTTTGTGAAGGAAATAGACATGCAAGTCCAGGAAGCATAGAGAATTGCAAACAAGATGGATGCAAAGAGGCCCATTCCAAGACACATCATAATTGAAATGCCAAAAGTAAAGATAAAGAGAGAATCTTAAAAGTAGCAAGAGCAAAGAAGTTAGTTATCCACAGGGGATTTCCCATAAGACTGTCAGCTGATTTCTGAAAAGCATCTTTGTGGGCTAGACGGGACTGGCAAGAAATATTCAAAGTCATGAAAAGCAGGGACCTACAGCCAGGATTGCTCTACCCCACAAAGCATCATTTAGAATCAAAAGGTAGATAAAGGGCTTCCTGGGCAAGAAAAAACTAAAGGAGTTCATCACCACCAAACCAATATGATATGAAATGTTAAAGGGACTTAAGAAAAAGAAGAATATCAAAACTATGAATAATAAAATGGCAATAAATATACACATATAAACAATTGAATTTAAAAAGCAAACTAAGAAAATAAGAACAGAGACAGAATCATGGATACGGAGAACATTTTGTTGGTTGCCTGATGAGAGGGACATTTGGGGGAATGAGTGAAGAAGTGAGGGGATTAAGAAGTACAAATTGGTAGTTACAGAATAGCCATGGAAAGTAAGTTGTAGTATAGGAAATGGAGTAGCCAAAGAACTTAAATGCATGATCCATGGACATGAACAAAGGTGTGGGAATCACCTGAGGGTGTGGGAGGTGATGAGTGGAGGGGGGCAAACAGTAAAAAATTTGGAAAACTGTAATAGCAAAATCAATTAAATATAATTAACAAAAGAAAATAATAAAGACATGAAACCAATAGAAAAGAATCCATCCAATTTGTCAGATTTTAACATTTAGCCATAGTTGCTTCAGAGGATTGTTTTTTAATCCTCACCTGAGAGAGAGGGGTAGTGAGAGAGACAGAGAGAGAGAAAGAGAAACATTGATGTGGGAGAGAGATGTCAATCAGTTGTCTCTCGAGTGCACCCCACTGGGGACCAAACTTGCAACCCAGGCATGTGCCCTGAATAGGAATGAAACCTACAACCTTTCAGTTTATGGGGTGATGCTACAACCAATTGTGCCACACTGGCCAGGGACACAGTTTTGGTTTTTCAAGAAATGGAGCATCGTACTTTAATACCAATTATATGAGGTCTGTGTAGAAAAACTCCAACCATTGTTAATATAATGAAAATGATTTGAATGACATCAGTGTAAACTGGCAGCCAAGGGGAGAGGAATGGAATGTGCCTGTGTGAACAATGATAACTTCATCGTGCTAGTTAGTGGGGGTAGATGCTGTTGAATGAGCGTGTGTGTTGTATGGCCATCACATTCAAAATGACTGAGTGAGTAGAGCTATGAATCTGCATCAGATTTTATATTAAGCTTGAACATTCCTCCGTGGAAACTACTCAGATGATTCAGAAGGCTGCAGCTATGGGCAACTGGTGGTTGGCAACATCATCACAACAACGTGCCCACTCATGCATCACCACGTGTTATGCAGAGTTTTTTTGTGAAACATCAAATCGCCCAGGTGATCTCGGCCCCATTACAGCCCGGATTTGGCATTCTGACAATTCTGGCTTCACTCAAAACTAAAATCTCCTTTGAAAGGGAAGAGATTTCAGACTGTCAATGAGATTCAGGAAAATATGACAGGGCAGCTGACAGTTACTGGGAGAACTATGTGAGGTCCCAAGGTGCTTCCTTCGAAGGGAACTGAGACATCATTGTCCTATGTACTATGTTTCTTGTATTTCATATCTTCTTCAATAAATGTCTCTATTCTTCATAGTATGTGGCTGGATACCTTCTGGACAGACCTTGTATTCTGTGACCTAGGGATGAGTTGGCTACCTCTGTGCTTTGTGTTTAAAAGGTAGGGCTTTAGGAGGGGAGAGGTAACAGAAACTCCAGATTCTGTTACAAAAGCATTATGAAAAATATTGAATACTTAATAGAAATTCTAAAATATTTTAAAACTGAAGTTTTCCATTGTACAAATTAAAGAGTTTGAGTTGATTTTATTTTCCCTAATTACTAGAATATTTGAAAGTTTTTGAAAGTCCATCTGCCTACAACATACATAATAAATCCATCCATCAGTCTAGCTATTGTCCTTGTCCTCTTCAAATTAGCCACATTCAAGTGATTATCAGACACATAGAATTTAAAAATGTGACTTATTCTTTTGGTTTCAGTCCTTAGAAACCCCCAATTTCAATGTCACTTTTCTGTTTTATCTTGACTTAACAATTTCCTAGGCTGTTCTTCAGAAAAGAGAGATATGTGTGAATAGTTAACCTCATTAACGAGTTGCTACTTGAGTGCTTTGAGTTTAAAAAGTTGAGTGGGTTGTCTCACTTTGATTCAGAAGTTGATTTGTAGAGCATTCATTTATATACTGAACCAATCTGGTAATGATTTTTAAAATTTAGAATATGTAAAGCATGTTAATAATAGTGGAAATATTTTGAGAGGTTAAAGATGACTCTAGCAAATTCTAATATTTTTCATTCTCATTTTATTTTTTGATTAAATTTACTGGGGTGACATCAGTTAATAAAATTATATAGGTTTCAAGTGTACAATTTTATGATACATCATGTGCATATTGCATTGTGTGTACACCACCCAAAGTTGGATCTTCTTCCATCCCCATATATTTGACTTCCTTTACCCTTTATTACCCTCCTTCCCTCTGGTAACCACCATACCGTTGTCTATCTCTACGAGTTTTTGTTTGTTTTTCTTGTTTGTTCACTTGTTTCTTTAAGTTTTATATCCCATATATGAGTGAAATCATATGGTTGTTTACCCTTCGATAGCTTAGTTGGTAGCATCAAAGTCTCTCGTTTTAAAAATCATTGTCTCCAAGGACAAAGATATGTCATATTTATCATGTGCTTACATAATTGCAAGATTAGGAATAGTCAGTCAAGTTTAATTTTGTTGACAACAGTGCCCACAGCCCTTATTGGGAACTAGGAGAAATAAAAAGATTATTGACACACAGCTAGTTCATCATAAGGTTGTATGGTCAATGATAAATTCCCAGAAGTGAAAGTGCAATCTCTGAAAACAGATATTGGTTGAAGGTGTGGCAGTTACCAGGGAAAGGAAAAAGACCTGAGGGCTGCACATGGGGGACCTTGAAGAAATCCCACCTATTTAGTAGAGGAACACAAAGCCAGCAAAGAATAAATGATATTTTTCAAGAAGGAGAAGGCTATCGTACTCAAGTATGTTGTGGCTAGAGTCTTCGGCATGAGGAAATCTAACTTGGAAGTTGGTAGGTAGCAGGGCAAAGATGAAGAAAAGATGATAATCAGACAGGGATTTCAAAACAGGAGACATTTTTGAGTTTAGGAGGTGAAAAGTAGTGCAAAGACGACCTGGAAGCAAATGGAGTAGAGGGTGAGGAGAATATGCTCCCTTGATTTTGAGATATAGGGAAAACGAGGACGGATGTGAACTCTACTGAGAGGGTGAAAAGTTGGTTAAAGGGAAAGTTAGGTTTTCAGTAGTGACAGGAAATGGAAGCGGGAGGATAAGGTGGAAGTGTTCACGGCAAAGGCCCAACATCTAAAGGAACTGTTGACGATGGAATGAGAGTTCCTAAGGATACCGTTTACCCAGTCAATAAATTCTCAATGAGTCAAGTAAACCTAGCATCACAGTGCATCTCACCAGCTATCTGCCCTAGAAATGTAAATTATGGGCCTCTTAACGTTTATCATAGTTAATTACATATTTCATAATCATGACCATTAATTAGTCATTAGTATTCCTGATTTTTGTTCTTTTAGAGGCTACCCTCCTATTATTTTCTTTAAATGGACTCATTATTTTCTTATCCTCATTCTAAACAATAATATCCTTAAAATCACTAGTTCGTATTTATGCTTTATACACTGTGAATTATATACTTAACTGCTTGAATACAAAAAGTTTATATAGATAGAATATGGGATCTGACACCTGGCAACTTGAGTCAAATCTCATCTCCACCACTTACGAGCTGTCTGAACTAGGGTAACTTAAACTCTCTGTGCCTCAGTTCTCTCTTACGTAAACTGAAGAGTCTCTGGATGCTCCAGCCCACTATGATCTCTTTGTTCTCTCCAACTTTTTGGCAGTTTTTTTCTGTCTTATTTTCTGTGTAACTTATTTGTCCCTTGTCATATATTACCTTCACTCTTTTTTATTCCAGCAAAATTACTGAGCACTTACTATGTGCCAATCATTGGGGGTGCATAATGATAAAGACCCAGGCCCCTTTCAAGGAGCCTGTAGCCTACTTTAGAAGGAACTGACAGGCTGGCAAACTGACCACTATGGTATAGAGAGTGCCTTTTGCATAAATCTTGGAGAGTAGCTGTGATCATAGGAAAGTCCTACTGGAGTAGTGATGCTTAAATTGAGGCTCGGAGAATGAGTGAGGGTCAACTACACAGACATGGTGGGTAGGATATAGGCAGAGGGAGCAGGGATTAAAAGGCACTGAGGTTGGAGGGTACAGTGCATTCAGAAAACTCTAGGTGCTTTCTAATGGTTGGAGCATAGAATAGGGAAGAAAGTCAGAGCAAGTAGGATTGGGTTATGAGGAGTCTTATAAGCCATATTAAACACCCAGTCTTTATAAACAGAATAAGGTTAAAACCACAGATTCTAGAACTGCATTTATAGAGTTCAAATCCTCCTCATGCTACATACTGGCTGGTACCCTTGGGTAAGGAACAAATTCTTTATATTTTAGTTTTACCATCTGTAAAATGGGGATTATACAAGTTATTATACATTTACCTCATATAAGTTACTGTATGTAAAGTGCTTAAAACAATGTCTAGTACATAGTAACTGTTATAAAATGATTATGATTGGTTATGGAGGAATCATTGAGAGTCATAAGTAAGAGAGAAAAATGATCAAATTTCATTCTTAGAAAGATAACTCTGAAACTTCCAGTCAAGATGGTGGGGTATACAGACATGGCTCACCTCTTTACACAATTGCATCAAAATTACAACTAAAATATAGAACAACTATCACTCAGAACTGTCAGAAATCAAATTGAATGGAAGTCTGACAACTATGAAACTGAGTGGAATGGATGGCTGACAACTATGGAGTCAAAGAAACCACAGCCACCCAGACTAATAGGAGGGGTCCAGACACAGATCAGGCTGGCCCCTCACCCACCTGTGGTGGATAAAATTTTGGGAGGGCTATCTAGGGAGCTAGGAGTATCAACTCCACACCATGCCCCCCCAGCCCAGGGTTCCAGGGCTAGGAAGATAAATTAAGTCCCCACAACTTATAGCTGTAAAAACCAGTGGGGATTGAGTCAGTGGAAAGAACTTCCAGAGTTCCAAGCAGTTCCTCTTAAAGGACCCACACACAGACTCACCTACTTAGACTCACTCCCTCTGAGCTCCAGCACCAGGGTAGTAGCTTGAAAGTCACCAGTGGCATACAGAGAGAAACAGAAGTGTCTGGCATCAAGGTGAGCAGAAGCCATTGTCCCTTTTATGAACCTTCCCCCAACAGAGCCAACAGGTTGGTGCCATATCTGAGACCTATCAGACTGGCTAACACTGTTTGACCCACCTTGGACATCCTCAGAGACTCCACCAAACCCAACTTATTGGCCCACCCAAGCTGCTTTTCCATATGAATGATTGTTCTTGGCTCATTTTTCATATCTTCCTAAATCCTATCAAACAAGCAACAGCTGGCTTCAGTGAGCTCCAGGCCTAGCAATAGCAGCAGCCAGCTTAGATTGACAGCATGGCTTCACCTGGGAATCTCCAAGCACACCATGAGCAGCAGCCATCTCAGATTGCTTTATAGCTCTGGCAGGGTGCTCTGGGAAAAACACAGGCAGGGCTGACCTTGGCCTGCACACCCAGGGCCAACTCACCCAGTGGACAGCTATAAACTGCGGTGTACCACCACTCTGCCCCTGCACAACTGATCCTCCACCGAGAGTGGAGGTTGGTGGTCAGTTGTCAGAACCAGTCTTTGCAGCTAACTGGCCTGGGTAAATACTTCCCATTGTTCTGCCAATGGCAATCAAGGCTCAACTACAAGAGGAGGGTGTACTCAGCCTACACAGGACATACCTCAAGTATCCAGCTTGGATGATAGGAGAGGCAGTACCACTGGACCCTACAGGATACCTACTACATTAAGCCACAATACCAAGACAGGGAGTTATAGAAATTTTACCTGATACATAGAAACAAACACAGGGAGGTTGCCAAAATGAAGAGATAAAGAAATATTGCCCAAATGAAAGAACAGATCAAAACTCAAGAAAAAGAGCTACATGAAATGAGATAAGCAATCTGTCAGATCCAGAGTTCAAAACACTGGTTATAAGGATGCTCAAGGAACTTAGAGAGCACCTCAATAGCATGAAAAAGATCCAGTCAGAAACAAAGGATACACTAAGTGAAATAAATAACAATTACAGGAAAACAACAGGAGAGTGGATGAAACCAAGAATTAAATCAATGATTTGGAACATAAGGGGCAAAAAACAATCAGAAAAGAAGAAAGAAGAAACCAAAAAAATGAGGATAGGATAAGCAATTTCTGAGACAACTTTAAGAGGTCCAACATTCACATTATAGGAGTGTCAGAAGAAGAAGAGAAAGAGCAAGAAATTGGAAATCTATTTGAAAAAATAATAAAAGAATAATTCCTTAATTTGGTGAAGGAAATAGACAAGCAAGTACAGGAAGCACAGAGTCCCAAACAAGATGGATGCAAAAAGGCCCACTCCAAGACACATCATAATTAAAATGCCAAAAGTAAAGATAAAGAGAGAATATTAAAAGCAGCAGGAGAAAAGAAGTTAGCTATAGGGGAGTTCCAATAAGACTGTCAGCTGATCTCTCCAAAGAAACTCTGCAGCCTAAAAGGGACTAGCAAGAAATATTCAAAGTGATGAAAAGCAGGGACCTACAGCCAGGATTGCTGTACCCAGCAAAGCCATCATTTAGAATCAAAGGGCAGATAAAGAGCTTCCCAGATGAGAACAAACTAAAGGAGTTCATCACCAAGCCATTGTTATATGAAATTTTAAAGGGATTTATTTAAGAAAAAGAAAATCAAAACTATGAACAATAAAATGGCAATAAATACATATCTATCAACAATATAATCTAAAAAAACAAACTGAGCAAACAAGAACAGAGACAGAATCATGGATACAGAGAATGTTTTGATGGTTGCCAAATGGGACAGAGTGTAGGAGAGAATGAGTGAAGAGATGAGGGGATTAAGAAGTACAAATAGGTAGTTACAGAATAGCCATGGGGGATGTAAAGTACAATTTTGGGAATAGAGTAGCTAAAGAACTTATACTCATCACCCAGGGCCATGAACAATGGTGGGGGCATTGCCTGAAGGAATGTTGGGGTGGTGGTGCTGGGTAGTTGGGGGAAAAGGGGAAAAATTGGGACAACCATAATAGTCTAATCAATAAAATATAATTTTAAAAAAGAATGATAACTGAGAGAAACATAGAGGATGAACTGGAAAGCCATGAAAACTGGAGTCAGGAAGATGATGGATGAAACTGTAATAATTTGACAGTGCAGTGTTAAGAGTGTTGGAGAGGCAAAAGGAAGAGAGACAGGTATAAATAAATTAAGAAGGAGGCACCATAAGACTTCTAACGGGAGGTCTGGGGGTGAAGGAGAAGGAAGAGTTAGTGCTCAGTGTTCTGATGCGAACACTTGGATTTGTCTTTGTGCCACTAACCAAAATAGGGGAAATTATGGGTTTTGGCATTCAGGTGGACCTGGAGACCAATCTCACTTTTGCTGAGTTAATCATGAAACTTCGACTAAGTTATTTGACCAGGTTGATGTTTGATGCCTTCCTTTAGAAAATGGGGTTGATAAAATCAACCTTGTAGAGTGTCAAGGGTTGAAATGGGGTCAAGTAAGAAGCGGACCCCTCACAATGCCTGACACAGACATAACAAAGCACTCAGTGAAATAGAGTGATGATGATGGTTTGGGGTTTGAATGTGCTAAATCTCAGATCCCTGAAGAACACATCTTTGTGGACAAAACATCTGCCCAAATAAACAAAGGCATCCTGGACTGTGTCCCTTATGGCAATTATCCAGAGTTATACTTTTAACACAGAAACCCTCAGGGTATTCTTATTTTGATTTGCTAGTTCACTTCATAGGATCCGGGACTGTGATTGCTTTGCTTAAGCTCCAAAGCTTACTTGGATTGATTGGCAAGAAAGAAGCCACTGAGATTTGGGCGAGTGGAGACTGGAGAAGGGTGAGGAACAGTAGAGAAGGGTGAGGAGTACTCCTAGTGCCCAAAGGAATGTCCCTATCTGTAGCTAGGACTCAAGGTGCCTTTCTTCCCTGGCTGGGACTTACCAGAGAAGCAAGATCTTGGTTAACATTTCAAATTTCAGCCCCAAGAATTTTAAGAAAAGCACTCTCTCCTCAACTCTGGTGGATAAAGGAGAAGCAGATACCATGCTTCCTATCAGTGGGTCAGACGGTTGCTGTCCTTCTCTCCATGTGTGGAAAGTTTCTCCCCATGTCTCCAAAGTTGGAAAGCTCTGAGTGAGTCAAAAGCAGTGCATCGAGGTCTTTGATGTTTGTTGAATGGAATTTAGTGAATTATAAGGAGCCCCACTTCCAGTTCAAGCTCAGGGCAGGTCCTGGATTTCAAAGAAAAAGGGGTGAAACTCCTTTGGAATCTGCAGACTGCCTGGTTAATCAGATAAGGATTAAAAGGAACTTTTCTGAGGAGATTTCAAAGTTTTTACTATAAACAGCTGAGAAGCCTGTCGTTAAGTATGAACTCTCCTTTGACTCCTGGCCTCCGTGTTGCCTTTAGGACAAACGCCAACTACTTCCATGACTTATCTCTGAAGTACAGAGAGCCTGCTGAGGGTCTCCATGGCCTGACTTCCATAAAGGAGAACATAGTGTAGGCTCATTTTGGAACTCAGGACCTGGATTTCAACATATAATGAGTTGACATATTTTCATTTTACTTTGTATGTTAATAATAGACACCACAAGGTTGAACCAATACTAATCAACAGTATTTAATTATAAACTCGATTCAAATCAAGATCTAAGTGATCATTACCAGATATCTGTAAGAAACTATGTTATTGCATACATGTCATCACATTTAATCATATTAATTTTCATAACAAATCAGTGAGATAGGTATTATTTAATCCTGTTCTAAAATGAACAAACTTTAAGGTCACTTACTAATACCTTACTCAAACTGTAACCATAAGAAAACAATTTAAAAATATTATTTTCAAAGAGTGAAACTCCTCTGTTCACGAACAAATGCAGAACAATTTACAAACAACATATTTTGGAAATTGCAAGTTAAGGGCAGTGAGATGACCTGTAAACTAGTTGAGGCCTTAAGCTCTGTCTTGTTTTTCTTTCCCCTCAGGTCCCAACATGAATAGAGATTTAACAGATATTTGTGGAACAACATGGACAAATAATAATGATTTCCTTGGGCCTTGGATAAGTGTACACATTTGCAGGAAATAGAATTCCAAAATTGGAAGGGATCTTAGAATCTCCATACCAGTGGTTCTCACACTGGAACATGCAAGTCAGAATCCTCTGTTCCCCAGCCTTCCAGAGGTTCTGGTTCATAAACCCTGGGATGGGCCTGAGTATTTGCATGTGTAACAAGTTCCCAGGTGAGCATCCTGTTGCTGATCCAGGGACCACACTTTGAAAATCAGTGATTGGCAGCAACAATAATTAACTTTAACAGCTTACTACGTGCCAGCTTACTACATGCCACGTAACAGCTTCTATTGCATCTTTTAATTGTTATAATAAGCCTGAGGATGGTGATATTATCATCTCTATTTTATTGGTAAGAAAAATGAGAGATGGAGAAACTAAGTATTTTGCCCCACTTCCCCTATCTACCAGCGGGAGGGAGCAGGGTTATGAACTCAGTCAGTCTGATGCTAGATGCAGGACTCTCACTCACACTGTTATAGGACCTCACGGGATGAACGGCCCCTTGTAGCAATCCAGGTGAGGAAATGAAGGTTCACAAGAAGTGGCTCACTAAAGGTCGAGAGGTGAATCAGAAGGTGCGTGAGAATAAGGACACAGACTTCCTAATTAAGCATCTTTTGGTCTGCCTTCTCTTGACATACAGCGCTGGGGTGGGCAGGTGCTCTAGTGCCTCTTACAGTTTGGATTCCTAAGGCCATCATCTTCTCATCGGTTTCAGTGGAGCAGATGTCCACACCATGTACTGATATTTTAAGTCTCCCCTATTTACCTGCTGTCTCATCTGACTAAGGGAGGTGGTGGTTGGTTACCATGGCGGACAGAGTAGGGAGAGCTGGATGAGCCATGAGGCTGGAGAGTAAGCCCCAGAAAACAAAGGGGTTAATCAGGCTGATGGGTGGCTAAAGAGTGGGTGGAAGGGAATGTGTCCATGTGTCTTGGCAAGTCGTCAGTTATGTCTCTATTGACACTTAAGAAAATCCAGCTCTTGGGGACTTTAGGTCAATAGGCCTCGACCTCCCAAGTCTCCCAGGGATGCTGGGAAGGAAAATTAAGAATGTTTGGTTAGCAGAAGAATGGGCCTGGGAGGGCTCATAATATCCAAAATTCAGTTTCCCAGAGGCTCTGTCCTTAGATGTGCTGTACCCATTGCCCCAGAGTGTGTCCTCTCCTGAGCCAGCTATTGGGCAAATGTTTACAAAGAGAGTCTGTGCACTGCAGTGGACAGAACACTGTTCTTGGCCCAAGTCCACTGAGAGCTTCATGCACTTGAGCAGAACTATTATCTTCCAGAGCTGGCTTTCTCATCTATAAAAGGGGAGTAAGCAGGATAATGTCCTTCCCCAAATAATCCTGATCCTTAGAACCTGTGAATATTTTACCTTAAATGGCAAAAGGGATTTGCAGATGTGATTAAGGGTCTGGAGTTGGGTAGATGATCCTCCATTAATCAGATGGGTCTAATGTGGTCATAAGAGTCCTTATAAGTGAAAGAGGCAGGAGAGTCAGAGCCATAGAAGGAGCTAAGACCACCGAAGCATAGGTCAGAGTGACATGATCACTGTTTCCGAGGATGCAATGGGGTCGTCAGCCTAGGAATGCAGGTGCGGTCTGTAAATGGGAGAAGGCAGAAAGCTGATTCTCCCCTAGAGCTTCCAGAAGGAGCATAACCCGGCCAACACTTTTTTAGCCCCTAAGACCATTTTGGATTTCTGACTGCCAGAAATTAAAGATAGATTTGTGTTGTTTTAAGCCACTAAGTGTGTGATAACTTGTCACAGTAGCAATAGGAAACTAATGTAGGAGGCACAGAATAACTGCCCTGTCTACCTCTTAGGGTAGCTGTGAGAGTCCAGTGAGATCATTTATGTGGCTCCACATTCTTTCTTTCTCTCTTTTCTTTTTAAGATTTTATTTATTCATTTCCAGAGAGAGGGGGTAGGAGGGAGAAAGAGAGGGAGAGAAGCATTAATTGGCTGCCTCTTGCACACCCCCAACCCAGGGACCTGGCCTACAACCCAGGCCTGTGCCCTGACTGGGAATGGAATGAGTGACCATTTGGCTCGCAGGCCTGCGCTCAACCCGCTGAGCCACACCAGCCAGGGCCATGTGGTTCCACTTTCAGTACTATAACCTACTATCTGAATATAGGCCATTATTATCACTTGAGACAGGAAGCATGGACAGATAAGCAGAGTGGTATGCTGGAAAATATTTAATAACCTGTTCTTGGGACCAGATGGGGTGGGAAGAACCCTGATTTGTAGCATTTACCTATTCCCATGATATACATACACACTGTCCCCATGGCCCATTTCAGGCTATAATGTGAAATCACTGAACCAGAAGTTGGGGAAAGATACACACATCAGGTCTCTCCACTGTGAGGCAGCCCCAACATGCCATTGGAGGAAGGTCAAACCCAGCCTCAGCACAAAACAAACAACGGGTGGACTATGTTCATTCCAAGGACTCTCAACATAGTCCTCACACAGGAGGGCCAGAACATCACTGTAAGACCAGGAATAACATGGGGAAAGAAGTCTTCTTTCAGAATCTGCACTGAGTTGGAGGTCGTAATTTTCAGAATGAGGGTACAGATATTCTCTGATGCACGATCACCAACCGGCAGTGACCGTGGAACGCTGTGGATGGCTCATCGACAGACGAGAAATGAACATACACAGAAACAGGCAATTTTCTGTGGGGAAATAGGGACGGAGGGGCCACTCTCCTAGTGGAAAGCGCCTTGGCCACCCTCTGCAGGGGAGGGCACTTTGGCCACCCTCTCTGGGGGAGGGCACTTTGGCCACTCTCTCTAGGGGAGGGTGCGCGTTCTCCTGTCCCAGCAGGCTTTTTATTGGGTTCATTTGTACAAGAATTCAGGTAAAGCTCATTACTCATTGCAGGAAAGTAAGGATCAAATAACAAGGAACTCTGAGGGCCTATTTTGAGTAAGGGTCAAAGAGCTGTAAAACTTTGAGGAGCAAACTTACTTCCTCCTTGGACCCTTCTCATTCAATTGAGAGCATTCTAAACAAAGCAGGTTTCACAGGATTTTACATATTCTTTCTTAGGCCTGATCACCCAGGGAACCCGCCCTTTCTAGTACAGGGCTGCACCACCCTGTCATTGTTTCAGGCTTAGGTGGAGCAAGGGGAACTAAGGCAACCAAGAGATAAGGAG